>JABSSZ010000600.1:0-55352 GCA_013755755.1 Fusarium sp. NRRL 25184 | reverse complement strand
GGATAAACCAGTTCTTTAGCTTGGTCTAGAGCTGACATTAGTCCCGTTTTTACGCCACTGATTTTCTTGCAAGCAATTCGTTAATCCGAACATGATGCGGGTGTCGTCGGTCCTTGGGAGGCACATTAGCTGGGATGAGGATCTGATTCGTTATCATCCTTGTCTCAATTCAGTGGGAACCAAAGCTGCACGATCGAAGGAATGGCAATGCAGTCTTGCCACGTTTTGCAGGTGATTCAAATGCTTGCAGTCAAGACGCCATGCGCAGGGCATACAGGGCCCCTTGAGAGCCAGTACTGTGTAGATCATGTTAGCATGTTACGTCTAGAACAACCACCCTGCCCTGAACGAAGCAAGACCAGCAGCCCTGGAAGGATTGCAAGCGCTCTTTTTTCCTTTGGTGGCGAACTAGCGCTGCGACAGTGGCGCCCCAACCCTCGCGTAACATCTTCCCATATCCATTCCGCAATGCTCTCGCAACGCCCGCTGACCCTGTTTTTTATCTCCCCGAATGAGCTAGATGCTGATTTACAGTGGGCTCATGACTGCCAATAAACTTCGTTAGTTGCCTGCGCCAAGCGACCGATCGCGTGGGCATCAGGGGACTTGACTCGGTGACCTCCCAAGGGAAGATTGAGCCGGATCGTCAGTAACAGAAGTGTCTCAGCTCCCACTTTCTACGCTTATCTTGAAGTTGAGACCGAGTTATCCGGGCCCCAAGATTAGAAGCGCAAGCCATAAATCGATGGTCGCGATAATTACTCCTTCTAGTCCTGTCAAAAACAAGTGCACAGATCCTCTCCACTTACCGAATGAGGCATCGCGAATTACGTGACTCGTGGGAAGCTTTTTTTCTACGCCCGTTTCTTTTTATTTGAAGAGTGACAAGTCTCTTTTCGATTCAGCTTCTTTGCATCAAAGCGTTCGCTTCTATGCAAGCCTCTTTTCTTAGCTATCGATTCTGGGCCAATGTTACCTGCTCTTTGTCTCCTAGACTTGCTTCTCGGCTACAGTCTTGGCTTTTTAACACGTGGGTATCGGTAAACGATAACCGACGTTCCCCGATATTATTCCCCTGAACTATTGCATTAATCACTTTCTCAATGACTTGTGCTTATTCCATCCGGGGTAGGATTCATGGTCTCCGCGATAGCCAAGCAATGGAACCGCGTACTGTACCCTTATATTGGTGGGTTATAAGGTGATTCGGCCTCCGGAGATGATTCCGGATTTACCTTAGCGAATGGCCCCCCGTATCGAGTCCTCTCCACTGCGGGAGGCAGCCTTAAGAGGGAGGTGATAATTGACCAAGGGGCCGAGATTGGTAACTTGTAACATGTTATGCGACGATTGCTGATTGATATTACGAACAGTAGTCCATGATCGTTGCAGGGTAGTTTTGAGTATGGGGCATGCAAGACACCAAAAAAGCAATGCTTAATACTTCCTTCTAGAAAAATAAGCGGCGCAGTAGAAACCCAGTCCCAGTCAAACGCAAAATGTCAGCTGCAACGTATAAGCAATGTCTTTTATATCCGTGGTTGGGATCTTTGTCAGATATTACAGAGCCAGGGGGAGCCTTGACGATTTGCACTGAGTCATTTTCTGTCTCGCTTAAACGTTTCGTTGATCATACAGAGTAATTTTGTCAAAGCTCTTCAGCCTCAAATCACGACATGTCATGCTGTGGCTTACACGTGGCTCAGTAATCAACCTTGATGAGGAATCAGAATCATCAAATTGCGCAACATCACGTGATATGATTCCATTTCAAAGCGGCTCTTTGCGATTCTGTCGACATCCATGAGAAAGCGGAGGCAAAAGAGAAAATAACGATATAAACACATCGCAGCCTCAACAACGCCAAGATTACACACATCAACTGCCGAAACTAAATCGACATTCATCTCACTGCATCTCAAACTCTCCTTAAAAAACTCTGCCGATCTCTGTAGATCAATACCAAGCCAAAAAATGGTGCATCACATCACTTCAAACGATGAGCTTCAAAAGCTGCTCTCGTCAACAACATACGTCGCCGTCGACTTCTTCGCAGACTGGTGTCCCCCCTGCAAAGCCATCGCCCCCGTCTACGAGCAGCTCGCCACCAAGCACAGCGTCGACAATGTCCTCGCCTTTGCAAAAGTCAACGTAGACCACGTCCAGGACGCCGCGCGCCAGTACGGCATCACAGCCATGCCGACGTTCCTGTTCTTCAAGGAAGGGCAGCAAGTCGCTGTCAACGGGCAGGCTGCGATCAAGGGCGCTGACCCGAGGAGTCTGGGGGCTGCTGCTGAGAAGTTGGCCGGACTAGCGCAGAAGAGGGTTTCTGGAGCGTAGAGCGAGGGTTACGGGGATTTACTCCTGGGGATCGGCCCGTGGAGTTTGGGATTGTTCTTTGGTCTTGCTTAGCGTATTGGGCAGGAATGCGGCCATTGTGGAGGGAAAGGTTCAGCTGGTGTGATGCTTTGAGTTTGGTTAGCGACGGGACAAGGGAATAAGAAAACTGTCTGTTTCCGGATATGATGAAACGCGACTACAGGTGTATAGCGTCATTTGAGGTCTTTCTGACTCGATGACTTTGAGAAGAATCAATTGAGGAATGTTAAGAATCAAATGTATGACGATGAATTATTATTCGCTGGTCCCTAATGTTTCAAGTTCACCCGTGATATTGCGATCGTCATGTCAAAACTCGGGGATCAGCATCGGCGTCACACGCTATGACAATTGACAGCGGTTAGTGACCCAATCGTATCCACAAACTCCAGCCAAGAGTCTTTTAGCCTTGCGATGCGCCAAGATCAGCAAGATATTCGGAGGGTCTTTCAAGGGTGCGGTTTGCCGACAGAATTGTGTGATTTGGCCGAGACTTTTGTCAACGTTCAGGGTAGGGAGCTTGTGAGGCTTGTCTCAATGTCGCTCAACTTCATGAGGGAATTATGATGCGATCACAATGTGAGAACTCTCAAGAGTAATTAATTGAGATAATATTAGACGCTAGGAAAAGAAGTGTTCACTTTGAATTCCCATTTATCGATATTGAAGCATTTCGAGGCCATGCTTTTGACTTTGTTCCGAAACTCCAGCGTAGGTTTAAAATATCACGTGTGAGGATCAACAAGTCCTGATGAATCATGCACAAAGTACCAATGGTTGGCCCAGTTGCAACTGTATTTTCAGCATTGGCTTCTGAGAGCTTGCCATATGATAGCTCCCAGTGTGCCTAATAAATGTTAGCCAGTTATATAAATCTTTGCATACCCCCAAAGAGAAGCAGCCTAAGGTATCTATGATGAACGGTGAGTAGGTAGCTAATCATATAACGGCTTAGCCTAACAACAGTAATGCCTGCTCTGAAGATTCGGCTGTTTATACTTCTGCCTCAATTCCTTGCTTGATCGCGATTCTTGTTGAAGTCTAAACCAACACTGTCATGCAGCATTATTCCAAACCGTCTTCATGCCTCTCGTCCCCTATGACGAGAGGGGTTTGCCCGCGAGACATCAAAGAGATGTGCTGTAGGGCGTATTTTTATCTTGACATGGCGTTCTGAGAAGGAAATGTGCTGTATCAGAGAAATGCTGCGACGCCTTTGGTGAACGTACGTGGCTAATGTGAATAGGGTTCATTCTTGTACCTGCTCCGCTGCAGATGTTGTTTGCGGGTTCAAGTCTGGCAAAGGATTTTGGTATGGCCATGAGTCGTCTCAGGTCAAGTGAACATAATATCTGCTGTATTATTCAACATCAGCGTTGCAGACGTGAGGTGATGCAGCTGATTTGCTGTTACCTTGTGTTGAATCCTTGTAAATCTGAGCTTTTTATGCCATTGCCTTGGTCAGCTTCGTTGACATATTCGACACTCGTTTCTTGAAAAGAGAGATCCAGAGAGGTCCTGCGAACAACTTAAGCTGCTTAGTGCTGAGCGTTCGTGATAGGAAGGTTTTGTTACCACTCCGCATTGCTGTTCACATCTCACTGGCCGTGGAAGTAAATGAACAATGTATATGACATGACGGAGTTTGCCTTGGTGACGGAATCATTCTTGCCGTGGTAGTGGCTGTTGGAAAACCCTTCTCAGCATTAGCGAGACTCATTGAAAGTTTGCGTCAATTTGAGGAGTGTATAGGAGTGAGTAGAGATGAACCAGAGATTGATATATTCTCGTCTCTGTACAAACAGACTTGGCCGTTGTATCACTTCTTGGAGGGATATCTGGAAGATATCCCTTGATTGAGGAGAAGGAGGGAAATGTCTGGGTAGTGAAGGATACGAAGTTGCACATCTGCGAGGATGGAAACATCGTGAGCATGACTGCATTGGTATCGACGGCGAGAGGAGCTCCACGGTTCTGGTTGCGTAAGTAGGGACTGGGAATAAAGAGGTGCACAAGTGTTTGAAGCTGGTGGTATATCACGCCTGTCGAGTTGGCTAGGCCGCAGAAAGTAGAGTGAATGGATAGACTAGGCACTTGGGATGAGGGTGCAGAACATGCTACCTGCCACTGCAGGCAGACGAGTAGCCTTATTGCGAGCCAAACGCCCACATGAATCATCTGGCAACGCGTTCACTGCAAACGCCGCGAAGCTACGCGTCTAAGCCAGTCAGTTAGCCATGTGAACAGCTCAGTGACCTAGTTCCCCATGGAAGCCTTGATGAACGCGTTGACACTGCCAAACGTTCTTACGAACCGTTGAACGTGGCTAATTTCGTCCTGATTAGACGAAATTTTCATCTTACGGTTTGTGTTCATCTTGACCACTGGAACAGAAGCCTCAGTTCGGCCCACTTTATTCACTTGTCTTGACCTGAGCCTACCCTTTGGCGGGTAGGAACTGGCACTGGCAGTGATCTTGTGGTCTCTATCTTCTATTCCCATCGCGCCAGTGGCAGTGACGGCGAATTTTCACTCTCCACAACAATTGTTTACCTCAACTGCTGCACCTATTTCTACCTTCATCTCGCATCCCTCTCTGAACTTCTCTTCCTTCCCTCTTCCCAACTTCACTCCTTTCCCCTCTGAATAGGAACCCAGACGAGACGCTATCTATTCCACAGCCTGAGCCCACGGTACAAAAGGTATAAGAACACATCTTTAGTCTAAGATCCTCCAAGTCTTTACTAAATTACGCTAAGTTTACCTGAGGCTTTTTGTAACTTAGGATATCTCAATACCTATACTGACCGCGAAGTAACAGAAGATGCCGCCTTTTCCCTTCAGTGATCTCCCTACGGAGACGAAGATGCAGGTGATTCTTAACACCTTACCAAATGTCACAGCACCGGGCCGGTATTACTTGGAAAACATTTCCCGGATCCACGACTACGACGAAGAGCAGGCTCTAAAGAAGATCCTCGACTCTCATCCGATCATCGCCACCCTATCGGAGAAAATCCGATTCGTCAAGGCGGTTAACCCCAACGGCACAATCGTCAAGTCAAGCGCCGGTGGCATCGAGTTTCGGCTCGATCCCAAGAACGATACTTTGAAGGTGGTAGACATGCGTCTTCCTGCTTTGCGAGCCTCCGCTTCTTGGAACCCGCAGGAGGGCTATCACAAATATGCCCTGCCTTTCGAGAACATATTGAACATCGCTCATCAAGCCTTCCTTCCGAGAGGTCAAGCACGTAAGTAGACACCATAACCTTCGATAAAGAGTGCTTTATACTAACAGACTGGCAGCATATCCTGATGACGGATCGGCTACCGCAGGGCCCTCAACCGCCACGTTGGTACCCGTACCAACGTACTACAATATACCACTTGAGAAGGACCTCCCGATCTTTGCCCGCCTCCCGAAGGCGAAGAATTTGTCTCTTATTATCGAAAATGCCGACCGAGAATGGCACATTGATGGCTTTCAGACGTATGGGCCTGACATTGTTGGACCACGACACCATATCAACCGTTGGGGACTTCTTCGCTCTGGCTCTGGGGGCCATTGCTGTGAGGCGGAAGAATATTTCCGCAATCACAACATTCTTGCTGACACCGGAATTGCATGGAACTTTCGCGGCAGAGACCAGCTCAGCGATCAGGAGGACCTGAACGGCTGCCATCCTCCCTACGATCGCAACGGCCCCAACATTGGTTTCAATGCCTATAGCCGTGGCAACATCTCGTTAGGTGGAAATTGGGCTGGATTTCGGTTTTGGGCCGAGACGCAAAAGGTAGAGTTCAGCCCTTTATGCTGGGCAGAGGTTGAGCCGCTGATCGGCGAGTACTATTCTATCGAGGAGCGCGGATATTACACATCCCATCCCGGTTTTGTGGCGAGAGTTTGGGTCATTCGCTCGCAGAAGGATCTTGAACCAACTGAGAAGCCTCATCACCACTGGATTGAGGTTCGAGAGCCCTTTGGCGATGACCCTGAATGGGTTGAGCAAATTGCAGCGACTTGGAAGATGACTCGACAAATGCTCTCTTATGTTGGTGGCTGCTCGATCGAAGAGGATTGGGATGGTAATGTTGCTGTGGATAACTACTCTTTTCAAATGGAGCCTTGAACAGGCTTGGGAGATTTTGAGGTGAATTCTTCGAGATCCTCCTCGGTGGCAGGTAGGACCAACTCTTTGGGCTGCGGAGGAAAAAGGTTCAGTTCGACTTGGTCAGGGTTGGTGTCTTTCTGCTTGACTATGAACCGCTGGAGAGAAAGAAGACTCGGGATCAGGCATGGATGAGTAGATTTTGAGGTGAACCCTTCCAGGATATCAAGCGAGAGAAAATGTAGCTATGATAGAGAAGATAGTAAAGACCTGATTCCCTTACCCTCCTAGTCTAAGATCCTCTAAGTCTATGCTAAATTATATCAAGTTACGCTAAACTATACTAAATTATACTAAGTTTACCTAAGGCTTTTTCTCACCTAGGATCAAGATCCTAAGTTTTGTTGCATCCCCTTGACTGCTTTCTCTCTACCTTTTAGGTTCCGAATCATAGCGATAACTGTGTCTTGTCTAGGCTAAGCTCTGTGGTGATTATAAGCTCTCGGCCACAGGTCGTCCTGTCTACACAGAGGACATAGAAGTACGCAGCAGCCTTCAAACTCAGCCGTATTGCCAATCAAGCATACTTCAAATCAGCTCGTGTTGGGCCATAATAAGTATGCCCTTCTTAATAACTAGGCTTATTATTCTTCCTCGTATTCCGGCGATTACTAGATACGGCTGCCCGATTCTAAGTTCTTGACGAGAAAAAGACCGGGAGATGGTCTCCAATTCTGGACACGAAGTCTTGGCGTTGTTGGTTCAACCAGTGATATTCTCGATATCAGCACAGCCTCCAATCTTTCATGCAGGATAGTGGCACGACATCCCTGCAGCCCTGTCTGCCTACGCTTAGGCTGACTCTCTAACCATCTACATAAAACAAGCAGTAAGTCCATCATTTCTTCCTGCGAGTTCACACGGAACATGTCAAATGGGTACGAAAATGACAGAAACCGTCATAACGACTTTTCCAACCACTCCAAATCCGACATGGACTTTGCCGCGCTTCACACCACCGCCAGAATGTCTTGACACAAAGAGTATATGGAAAACGGACACAGATTGCTATTCTGGCATGGCGCAAGGGCTTTACAGAACAACGCGGACGTGTAACTACCTCTGGCTGGGATACACTGACTACCCCTATACGACTGGAGGACCTGGCTTTGGATTGAATGGCTTCTGTGGTCCCGGATGGAGCCATCCAGCAACGGAGTGTCCTGTTGGATATACGCCTGCTCATACTGTCGACTACACGCCTGATGCGACCACTTCACGGGAGATACTGTGTTGCCTAGCGTCCGTAGACCGGCGGGAATTTGTCTGTGCAGGAAGCTGACTGATTCATAGAGCATATGACTTCGAATGGAGTATGCCGATACTGACAGATCAAAGCGGAATTTCAGCAACGCCATACGACAAATTCTGCGTTGCATCCAATCTCAAACCATCAGGCACTTCACCATTGACTCTAACAGCCTTCGATCTCTCTTCCGCAAGCTCTTTACAAACAGACATCCGAGTCTCAACAACGATAAAGTTTGAACCCGAAAAAGATCTCCTCCTTGCATCAGCAGTCACCATATCATATCAGATCAACTCAGGCGGAACCACGTGCGTTCCTGACTGTGATGATCCTTATACAGGTGGTCCTTGGCCACGGCCTGCACGAACAAATACTCCAGCTCCCGAGTCATCAAGAAGCGATTCCAGCTTAGTGGGATTTGAGAAGCTTATCTGGATACCAATTGCGATTGGGATTGTGGTTGTATTGGGGATCATCGCGTGTATTGGATGCCGTATACATCGGAGTCGGAAGAGGAAGAGAATGGGTGCTACGTCGGAAGCTCAAGGGCATGAAGGAGAAGTACAGGATCGGAATGCGATAGCCATGGAAGTACCGAAAGGGTAAAGGCAGATTAATATCTTAATTTTAATAGTAATTGAGTAATTTGGTAACGGCTGGTTTGCAAGTAATAATGCCAAAGTTATAGACGGAGAGAATGAAATGTCAGAGAAGAAAGGATACTAAGAAACTTTTTCTGGATGCTAAAAGACTGATCTGGGCACTGCCTCCAATGAAACACCTCAAAGAGGAACCGTGCCGATCCTACAAGGTCCAAAAAATACCATGCCGATCCTACCCCGGTCCGTAGCGATACCACAAATCTCATCAACTCTACTATCTCAACTACGGAATCCCGAGAAGCCATTCAGAGCATTGCAGCCTTTTAATGACGATTGGACTTGATCTCCTCCAGTAGAACGTGGTGGCGCAGCCTCGTTGAAGATCGGGGCTGTGCTGACATGTTTGATGGTGGACACGGTCAATTTTGACCGAAGGAGCAGGGTTGCAGTCAACTGTCACAGCTTCTGATTGGATGAATGGACTCGCGCGCTCTGTCTTATCACGTTTACTAAATCAGCTCGGGAGAGGTTTTGGAGTTTTGGCTTACTTCTAGACACCCTTTACAGTGGCTATGCTGCACGCGCCGCGAAGGAATGGTCGGTCGGTGAGAATGCAGCATCAAATTTGATGTTCAGATCATGGATTGTTAAGATAATCGGTGTTTGAACCGGCAACATAATATGTTGATTTCCCGTCTTATTGAGAACTTATCAGCAGCCTTAAATCGGAACTTCAACCGCAAAATCCCATGACCATTCTTGCATTCATTTTTCTATCCCAACTTCATCAAGATGGAAAGCAACCGCCATGAATACTATAGTCGCTCCTCTTCGCAAAGTCCCTGTGAAGATAATGGCCGAGAGTCGCTTTCAGAGCCTTTCAGCTCCACAGGGCTGCTCGGGGAACGATATGATCTGCTTAAACAGCAAATGGAGGCCAGATCACGGGTAACTGAACAACAGGATAGTCCATTCACCAGGGGACTTCTGGGATCCCTCGCAGAATCTGAGGCACGAGGTTACCGCCCTTCATACGATGGCGCCAGAGCAGCGGCCGGGTTGTCCAGAGCGGCGTCGACAGCAAGGTCTTCGAATCGATACGGACCAAGACGAACACCGAGTGTATCATCTGTCAGAACAGACTCGATTTACTGCGCTCAATCTGGCGTCACTCCTCCTCCTTTGCTGGATCTTTCGTCGACACTTCCCCAGCGGCGAGCATCAGGGCGAAATCGGAAGTCTCACGGTGCTGGACCACCAACTGGACAACCACTGCTGAGTTTACCTGAGGCGTCGAACACACAGTGGGGCAACTCGTATCCACCAGCGCTCAGCAGAAGCCATTCAGTTGCTGTACGGTCTTCAAGTGGTTCCTGGGGTCCTTCTGGCAGCAGATCCGGCTCACATCCAACATCAGAGTCTTCTACACTTAGTCGACGTGTCTCTACAGTTACAGCTCCAGCTCGTCCCGAAACATGGCATCAGGGTGATCGGGCAGAGCCGAAGCGTCGAGGGACGTTGCGGAGGTGCTGAGCCCCATACCAGGGCTCTGTTATGAGAAGGACAATAACAATTTCACACTAACGTAGATCTGGAATACGACTTACGAAAAGAAATTATGTACATATTAATATGTCTAACTGATATCAATGCGCCATAATGAGTGCCATTTTCTTTGCCGTCTGCGCCTGAACTCACCGTA
Organism: Fusarium sp. NRRL 25184; assembly: GCA_013755755.1. Taxonomy (NCBI): domain Eukaryota; kingdom Fungi; phylum Ascomycota; class Sordariomycetes; order Hypocreales; family Nectriaceae; genus Fusarium; species Fusarium sp. NRRL 25184. The sequence goes on along the minus strand of JABSSZ010000600.1, from coordinate 45,251 downwards.
CCCCTTCTTCACCACAAAGTAATGGATGTTCCGGAGCCACAAAACCACACAAGGAAAAGCATAAGGACAATAACAGAAGAGAAAATCCGGACTTGCCCACCAAGGATATATGAATGGGGGAAAAAGACATGATCTGGTCAAGGGGAAGAAACTGATGCTGATAGAGTTGTCTCGACAATAGGAAATGTGCTTGCGTGAAGCATCTTTAGATGCTTCGCTTTCCAGAGGAAAGTATAGGGAAACAGCTACTTCAAAGCATGATGATTTGTACACCGTGGGGTTTCGAAACCTTTATTCCTCATCGTAACGCTGCGTAAACCACTTTTTCATGCGGTGAGCCAGCCTTCCAAAAGACCCATGCGACTGATCTTCCTGTCCTTCTTCATCAGAGGACGTATCTTCTTCGGATGATTCATAGTGATGGTCTATTGCGTCTTGCTTTAGCCATTTGATAAGGCGCTCGTTGACCTCGTGGAGGAAATCGGAAGAATTCGGCTGTGGATTGTTTGTCGAAGATGTTGGGCATTCTTCAGAAGGACAAGGCATTGTCACTAGTCTGAATTTGTCGTGATTTAATGGTAGTACTTGCTGGCTTAGGTGTCTTGGTGAATTGAGTTGCGATGGGTCGGATGGAGAGGAGGTATTCGTAGAGAGTGGGAATAAAGAGAAAGGTTGCTGTCGTTATCTTCACCTGGCATGAACTTTTGTTATGACAAGCCTAGTCAGCCGTTTGTTGTAAGTTGCAGAACACTGGCATTTGTGTGAAGTTTTGCTCTTTGTCTAAATTGGCTTGTTCAAGACTTTGACGGCTTTTGTTCAGTGACGCTGAGAGTTCAAGGGGTGTGTTCCATTGAGGTCGTAGATTTTCAGCCTCAAACCTCAGTTACAGGCCTGAGATGAATTTGCCAGTGACAGTGGCCACTCGGATACAGACCTACGGATGTATGTGGTGCACCCGCTCCTGTTAGCAGTTTCCAGCTTCATGGGCACATTGATCAACTTGATAAGGTTGAAATCGGCATTGGCTCTCGGTCGTTAACGGCACGCTGCAAAATATCGTATTTTAAACGATGGAGACTCTTGAAAGTGAGAGAAACTATAGTTATCTATCAAGAGTATTTATTATCGAGAACTGATCGGATGTTCCTTGGCTCCCGTCGAATTCGATGTTATCGATTCCGAAATAAGAAATGATAACGCCGAATTAGAATTGGAAGAGGACTTACCAGTGGCCGGCTGTGGCGAGTCGGATTCGCTAAACGCAACTGGATATGGTCCTTGATGGATCCCGTTACAGACCGGTGACCGTGTAGGTCTTTAATTCACTATATTTGGGCACCGCTGCCTCGGAACCGAAGGCATTCGCTTTACATGAGAACATTCTCCACGAAGGACTGCTTCTGTAAAGTGAATCCTGGTGCTGTCAGTGTCGGAAGTGATATAGATACCCTCTTGATTTAGCCTTGTCGTCGATATCCCTGCAGCTAACTCAGGTATGCGCCATTGGCCTTGAATTCGGCAGAAGTCGATGCTACCTATTGGTCTTGAATTTGTAAGGACTCTGAAATCAGCCAAAGTAACTATTATTTTCCTTCATGGACCGAGTGACTCCAATCTTCCCTACCTAGTGCCTGGTCGAAATCGTTATGACCTATCTAAAGCATTCACGCAGATCTTTGGAGTTAGAATCAATTATCTATATATTCTCGACGATCGAGAATATGCTTCATTCGGAAGAAGTAGTGGTGTTGATTTCTGCTGCTAGTGGAGGACTAAGTTCTGTGCGGCAACATAAACAGGTCTCGACTGCAAATGACATATCTGTCAGTGTACGGCAGTGCAACGAGGTTATCACCCTTTGAGCTGAAATTGAAACCAACGATTCTACTCAGGCACAGGAGAGTGACCTTAGTTGACAAACCGAAACCGATTCATGATGTGCTGTTTGGATTCGCATCTGCCGAAGGCCAACGGTCTATCTCGCAGAGTGACTCCGGCCCGGACTCTCATTTCATACGGGCATCTTTATCAAAGCCCGATAGGAAAGCAAGTAAAAATACCTGTAATAAGGTTCCCCATCTCTGGATACTGTCGATCACCGACATTGTCGGCATCAGTGTTGGAATAGTTTAATGTCAGCTAGGCTGCGGCGGCAGGTATGAGGCCTCGAGATCATGACTCTGTGGATGAGCCACCATATAGGGGACCTGTGACCTCGATCGACTCCAGCTTGCTTCTCGGCTAAAGGTAGACCCGATAGCGATGCATTCACCTTCACCTTCACCTTCATCCTCACCACTGACCTTCTGTCACCGAACCTGATCCTAAGTCTGGTCTAAAGCACGTGACCCCCTTTTGCCTATAAAAGAGACCTCTTCAACCGCAACATCTTTTCTTTTCCCCTTCCTTTTCATCTACAATTGGTTGACTGGATCGACCTCACAAGCTTCGTCGCATTTTATTCTTTCAACTTGTCATCTCAATCGCATTCAGCCAGCGCAGCATAATTACCCCTTTTCTTCACCTTCTTTCATCACTTACTTACCTTCAAAGACTATTGCATTTATTCTCAGCACGGTGTACAGCCAAGGGAACCCCCTAAATTTATTTCAATTCATTCAATTTACTCGCCATTGCCGTCGCAAGGGCCCGTCGGTAGCGGTCGCTAACTTCCTACCTTTACATCGTCTTCTGCACGGTCCTCAACCTAGCATGATTCGTCGGCCCTGATCCCCTATTTCACATTGACTTGAATTCGAATTGGTAAGCTAACTTGGCAAATTTCATTCATTCTGTTTCATTCAGTGGCGAGTGACTCTGAATTCACGCCAGTGAGGCCGGCTTCCTCAGGTGTGCTCATTGAACCCGAGTCTTCCCTTATTTTTATGAGTTTCGATCTTCAGTCTTACAATTCTAGCCAAATATCTTCCGCTTCAGCCAGTGGACTAGCTCGCCAGTGCGATAAAACGAAGAGCCAGTCACTGTTTCTCCTCGCGATAAACTCAATCGCCCGTTCACCCATCCCCATTTCAGTCCACCGAGCCCCCCCCTGTTATCAATTTCAGACCCTTTATATCTCAACTTACAGTTGAAGCCGTCGCACTCTTCCATATTCTCGACAATCATTTTGCCGGATTGTTTAAGAAACATACAAATTCTCCATCATGGACTCTGGTTCCAGTGTACTCCAGCCCGAGGCGACTCCAGACACAGAGCCCACGCCAGAGACTGGTACCCCAATCGCGGGCGCCTCAACAAGTTCCACTGGAGAGAAGCGCAGCGCATCTCCCACAAACGATGGTCCTTCCAAGCGTGCCAGGACTGACGGTAGTTCCGCCAGTCCCAGCCCTGAGACCGAATCGCCGGACAACGGGAATGACTCCCCTGGACTCAGTACCAACACTCAGGCTCAGGAAGCCCTGGAAGTCGCCGAGCCACCCGCTAGCAACACCGAAGACGTCCCTAGAGTCTGCCTTCCGTATGGGTTCCCCGCCATTTCCCCCGACAAATTGAGGGAACTCAAGGAGTGGCTTATGAGCCATGCCAACGTCCAAGGCGACAACCAAGTTGCCACTGGGATCCACACACAGCTGCTGAAGCCAATGGAACCTAGACAACAAGACTTGGAGGAGATTTGCGGCATGATGGGTGTTGAAACCAATGGTATCAATTGGAGCGACGGCATCCACATTCCGGGACTAATGGAAAATGGACTCAAAGCAAGACCTCATCAAATTACTGGTAAGTTTCATCCACTGTCGACTTTCTCAACTTGAGACTCATCACTAACATTGCCTGTTCCAGGCGCCAATTGGATCTCGACCACTCTAGAGTCGCCCCTTCGTGCTGCGCTCTTCGCGGATGAGTGTGGTACTGGCAAGACTGTGCAGATTGGCCTTGCACTCGCGATTCACTATTACCGAGTGAAAGCAGAGGTCGAGGCTGGAACATTCAGGCCGCGAGATGAAAAGAGACGATTCAAGCCAAGCATCATCCTCTGTCCGCCCGATCTCGCGTACCAGACATTTAGAGAGTGGTGCCACTGGTTTCCGAACTTCTTCACTATTCGGATTTGTCACCGGACCAAGTTTCTCACAGAGGATTTCTTTACTAGAGAGCATATCATGGACCACAAGGATGGTCTCCAAGACTGGGTCAATGAGAATGCTGCGTCGCACGAAGACATCGAGGTAAGTAATAATTCCCCCCCCCCCCGCGATATACCTTTCCTAACACAATTCTACCAGACCCTCCGAAGCATTGCCATTGTCCCTTACCATACCGCCATGAGACGTATGATCACTCCCAAGAAGAAAGAAGATGCCCCTGAAGCGCAAGCCAATGCGGAGAACGAGAATGGTGACGGCAATGGAGCGACTCAGGCAAATGGCCGCCAGCGACGAAAGCCAGCCCGACCTCGCCGAAAGAAAGGAGAAACAATTGAGAAACAAGAACTTGACTTTAAAGTCACCGGTCAAAGTTACAACTGGGTGATTTGTGACGATGTGTATCCTATTCGGGGACCTCGTCCCACCACGCACAAGCTGATCCACCAGCTCGAACACGAGGCTACACTGGTGACATCTGCGACACCGCTATTGAACCAGCAGGAGGACATGTAGGGCTATGTCACCCTGCTGTGGAAACGACAGTGGCCGTTCGTCTACAAGACCGTCAGAGGCAATCGCAACAGGAATATCGAGGCTCAGGTGTACTTCTACCCGAGAACCTGGAGGGCTATTCAGAACGGCAGAGCGTTCAAAGGCGTGGGAATGGATCAAGTTCTTCAGCCTCACCTCCTCACTGCCCCTGATTCCGCCCGCGATCAGTTGATGAAGGATGAGTACGCCACATACATACGCGACAAGAAAGGTCCATTGTTTCTCATGAATCCTGATCTCTTCCAGAGGTTTCGCGACGACCTCAAGTCCTTAAGGCCCGAGGTAGCAGGAATGGCTCTTCGGCCTCTTCTGGAAATGTTTAGTCTACATCGCGGAATGTTGACCCCGGCTACCATGCCTGACGGAACTACGGTGGTCCCAGGCGAAGGTATCCCATCTATGCACATCAGGACTGTCGTACTGGAGCCTTTTGACGACAATGATGAGAAAAAGCTGTACCAAATCTACAAGCAGCATTACTCTGAACTTTTCTCAGACGCCAACGAAGATGATGAGGACATTGGTGATGGAACAATTGACAAGGCCAAACTCACATGGGTCAACCCAGCTGTCCTTCGAACTCTGGCCTTATCGACAACCAATGTCGAATTCTACCCTCTCACACAGAAGAGGGATAGCGACGGAAAGACAAGTTTTCTGAATTCAAAGGCCGTTCAGAAGCTAATGAGCAGCCCGCCTCACTTTGACAGGCTGCATTCTTTCAGCCTTCCCGGCGCTGCTGCCCCCAACACTGCTGCTGATTCCGAGAACATCGAGAACAACCTCTGCAACGATGGAGTTGGTGGTTTGCGATGGTACTTCACAGAGATGCAGAAAGAACGTGGTCGTGGTAGACGTGTGAAGTTTCCCACGATTCGTGAGGACATCCCCAAGACGTTCTGTTCACGAAGCGCCAAGCTTTGTTGGACAATCAATCGCGTTCTAGAGCTGAAAGAACAAGGAAAGCGGGTATTGATCTTTGTCAACCATCCCCTAACTTCTACGTAAGTCCAGTCTTGCTCACTGAAAGATATCCACTAACTTTTCATAGGATCTTGACAGCCCTGCTTACAAGCCTTTGCGTCAAGACACTGAACATCCGGAGCAAGCACGACGTTGACCAACGTGCCAGCATGGTTCGCCAGTTCAACAATCCTGAGAACGGTGCCGAAGCACTGGTAATGTCGTTTCAGCTGGGCGGCTTCGGTCTTAACCTCCATGGAGCTTGCCACCACGGTATTATCGTTGAGTATCCGGAGAATCTGCCCACTATGCTTCACTCCATCGGCCGTCTTTGGAGGATGGGCCAAGAACACGAGGTTCACTGGGACGTATTGTACCTGGAGAACTCTTTTGATGGCTGGACTGAAACTCGAATGGTTTCGAAGTACGCAGACATCCTCGCCGCGGAAGGGGAGATCCCAGACATGATTCAGAAGGAGTACCGAATCATTTGTGCGTTTGAGCTGATCAAGCGCTACCTGGGACAAGACAGCAACCGCTACCCCCGGACTCGCGTGACTTGGTTTGAACAGGACCATCCCCTAGTGGCTTGAGAAGGTCACTTTTACTCAGCGGTGGCCAATTATCTCATGCAGAACCCGAGACACACAGTCAAGTTTCTCTCCAGGCGCCTGTATGCGATCGCTCGTCGCTGGTCCCCAGAGCAGGGAGAATTGACTCTGGACATGATTGAAGGGAGAGCTCCCAACTTGGCGGATGGGGTTATTTTGGACTCGCGCAACCCTGACACGCCTGGCTACGTTGCAGTCAGCGCAGGCGATAATCTCCAGCAGGAGCTCAGACAAGCTGTCGAGATTCAGTCGAACTTGACGGAGGATTATCCCCGTCTGGCCAGGGAACGACGGCGACGGGTTTAAGGAGGAACCTCGGGATATGAATGGTGATTTTTGGTACGAAGTTGCATGGCATTATGGAACTTGATCGTTTCGATCCCAGATATGGACGCCTCAGTTGAGGATTGAGCCGCTCACGGTAGGGCGCTGGGAACACAGGGCTGAGAGGGCTATTTGCTATATGGTGAATCTGGGATTTGGGTTTACTTTGGGCTGATGGTTGCAGCATAAAAGTTCATGTTGTGCAATACTAGCTTTGCTATACTGATTTGCTACTTAAATGCTACAATTTTGGTAATATTTGTTTGCGCATGTGCACTCAGAGAAGAACAGTAAGGAGTTTGGAGATCATTGTCGGGAAACCGCTTGCTTCATGACCGAGCTTCTATTGCATAGCGATGCAGATGAATTGGGCAGATCCAGTTCCTATCACACTCCCCAAAGATGTCTCCATAAATTGCAAATATCATGGAACCTCATTGTTCTCAATTGCAGGTATTGAGATCAAGTCACCTCCGCTTTAGAGTCAGACGTTTGTTCATCACTGCGAACAATGTTGCCTTGAACCTGATCACCCTAGAGCTACCGACGGGAGCCAATCACAATAGCCTGGTCTCACTATTCTATAGTGGACTTAGCGCATACGTCCCCGCTATCATCTCTTACCCCATGTCATTCACCCCGGATTCAATTCCACCTCTTACAACATCCCAGTCAGAACCGGTCAACACCATGAAGCGAGTAAAATGCTGCACTGCTTGTCGCAGACGCCATAGAAAATGCGTGACACAACCTGGGGCATCTCAATGTGGCACTTGTCTAGAGTCGGGGCAAGAATGTCGTTTTGAGAATGACATTCGGTTCAAGCACACTCACTCAGAAGCGCAGAAGGAATCTGGACGGAAATGGGCAAAGGTTCCTCGGAAGAGTAAGTTACCAGTGATGAAATCTCCTGTGTTACTTTTAATGACGTGTTGTAGTTTCTTTCACGACGCCTCGTGGAATTGATGGCAAGGTATCTGAGGAATCGGACACGAGACCAGAGACAGCGCAGCCAATATCTGAAGGAATGATGGAGATATCGCTACACGACCCTACGCACACTCAACCAGAAGATGGGAACTTGGACCGGTCGCCAAACTATTGGGAATCGCCTCTAAACTTCATCACCGACTCTCCTATTGACCAACACATGACACCGGCATATCAAGCAGATCACCCAGAGAGTTCATCTCTCCGACGAGCATCTATCCCATACATTCTCGACTCCGACACGTCTCCTCACCAAATACCCTCCCAAGAGTTAACCGTTCAAAGTCGCAGTCAAGATCCGTTTGAGTTGACCGAACGAGAAGCCTTTCTTTTCATGACCTACATCCACAAACTCGCACCTCTTGTAAGAATTCCCATCTGTAGCAAACTTAAGTCTAACACTTCAAGTCCGACGCATGTGACGATGCCCGCCATTTCGCTCTCGAAGTTCCCCGTCTCGCCCTCCATCAGCCCATGATAATGAACGGCCTCCTCGCTCTCGCAAGCCGCTACGACTCTCGCTGCACCAACAGTTCCGACGACATTGAAAGCACATTCTATCACAACAAGTGCATCAAACTACTCATCGAAGCTTTTGCTCAACCGCCAGAGACATGGGACTCAACGCTCCTCACAGCCGTTGTTATCGCACGGTTGTACGAGGAGAACGATAACGAGACGGATTCCTACTATCATCACCTCAGTGGAACGCAGAATCTGTTGAATCATGAAGTAATCGCGAGGTTTGTGATGCAAGGTGGCTTGGCAGAGGCAGCGAGCTGGGTTCATCTTCGGCAAGCTATCTACATCTACGTCGTTCGCAGGGAGCCCCTTGAGATTTGTCTCGAGAACTTTGAGAGGTCAACGGTTTTTCGGAGATCCGATAACTCGGCTTATGCGAACAGGGCAGTTTATAACTTTGCCAAACTAATGAGGCTATTTCTTCCACTGGAGAGTCCAGACGGCGATCTTGGAAAGTGGGAAGCTGTTGAGAGGGAGATTCAGGAATGGTATGATGCCAGACCGGTTTCATTCAAGCCAATATTTCACAAAGATGTGGACATCTCTAGTGACAGACCGTTTCCGGTCATTTGCTTTGCTGCGTCGGTGCCTGGTAAGTACTCATTTACCCTGATCTTCACAATTGGCTAACAATCTGGAGTCGTGGCGATGCAGCATTACTACGCAGCCAAGGCTGTTTTGTGTCTGCGCAACAGCAAACAGACTACAAACAATCACATGAGACAAGAGTTTGAGGTGCATCAAGATGGCGCTCTTGTTGAAAAGTGCTAACGGATTGTTAGAACAACATATCTTTGTATCTCTGCATGCTGATGGGTCTTGCTTTGTCAAATTCTCATGTTGCAAACGCATTCTATCTGCCGGCACATATGCTTTCACTTTGTAGGCCTCCCCGTCTGTCCAAATGTGAGAATGATTGCTGATGTGAGTTTTTTTGTAGGTGGATACTGCATCAGGAATCCCTGTGTGCGGACTCATACCATACAGTATCTGAAGAAGGTTGATGAGGTGATCAAATGGAAGACAAAGACACTTATTGGAACCTTGAAGAATGAATGGATGATCAGGACTATTGAGGGTTTGGCCTGTTGATTACGTGTACATCATCTCACAGAAATATCGCAAGAGTAGAGCAAGATTACATGTCGAGAACGGAAAGAGGGCGAAAGTCAGTTTAACAAATCATGAGAGACAAGATGGTATCCGAGAGACGCGACCGAGCCTCCTTCAGGCGTACGCCTAGATCTTCACGCCAGCTCTTGGATCTTCGCGATGAGCTGATGGGAGAATTAACCTCAGATGCCTTTTACAGCACTGAAGGATGCAGCTGTCGCGTGCTTGGATTCTCTGCAGTAGAAATCACTGATATTATCAATTTTGTATGGAAATGACGCCAGAATAAAACACTAAGGACAAAGGCTGTAAGGTATAATCGCATATTGAGATATAACTAGCAATTAAAAGGGTTTAATGGGCAATGCCAAAAGTATCAGTGCATATGTCCGTCACGTAACCTTCCTCATCCATGACCGAGGGTGGTAAATAGTGTTCGCCAATTGGAGTTCTACTATCCGCACCCTCTCGAATGTCTGTAAAGCCTCGCGAGTCTGTACGAGAATCATTTCGTTTCCACTGAGGGAACTTCTCTTGTAAAACATGTAGTATACTGTCCTGCATGTGCTCGAATATATCCTCTATCAGCTCCTCACGATGCCCAATGCTTGCTTCATCGTTAGAATCAACAATGTCGGGGAGCCGCCATCGAGGGTAAAGGTTCATATGTGACGACTGTACTTGGAAGTCGTTTTCGCCGTCTTGAAAATAGTAATAGCAAAGCCTACAAGGAGGCTTGCTAGTAGCGATAAACATGACATCGTCCCAGAAGTCGCAAGGTCGAGTTTTGCCAGCTGTGACAAGATGACTTTGCAAATTCGCTTCGCAGTGAACCAGAGTCTTTGATGGAAACTTAAGCGCCTGCTTCTGGATTTGTTCATCCAGGCCGTGTGTGCGAAGTTCCGCGATGTCGTCCTCGTAATATGATAGGTCTTGACCTGGAAATGCAGCCTCAATAATGCCCTTTGGCGAAGCGTGCAGTCCGTGGAATCGAGTGAACCTTTGGGGACGGGATGATGGAATGTAGTTGACCGTGAAGTCTTTGAATAACGAGGGCCACTTTGTGGAAGCATCGATTATGGCCTCGGAAGCTTGACGAAGTGAATGAAGACGACCAAGATGATGGCGCAGCTGACTCCATTGATACGAAATTTCTGGCTCGGTAATGCCGATGTACTTGTCGAAGACTTTATTTATTCCGGTATTTTGGCTGTTATGTATAGCTTTGATAAGATCTTCGCAGTCACGGAAAACTATTTCCAAGTCTCATTTAGTCCCTAGCGTTTTTGCCAATGTAGGAGATGAAGGTGGGGCTGGCTTCTTACATTTCTTTTTGGAGTCAATAGAGGAAGTCATGTCGCGAGGAAACAGAGACTTGTCTTTGATAGCTTGCAACTGAGCCATGTCGCTGAACCCTATCATTGTTAGATTAGAGAACTGTTTGCGCTTCCTTATATGCTTACTGCTAGGCTCCTGTGATCTCTCGCAGTTATCGATGCAAGACTGCAAAGCAGTACCCAGTCCGTTTAGGTATGCATCAAATCTGAGAAAATTGAACTCAAGAATACGATCAAAGACTTGCTTTTGTAGTCCCTTGGGTGTCAATTCATCAGGGTTGCTTCCCACGTACCTGAGGAGGTCAGAGAGAAACAACTTGGCTCTTTCCAGTTCAGATGCCTTCCTAAAGTTTGAGGCAAAAACGTATTCTGGTCCACGCAGCCCTTTCATAACAATAAGCGCCGTGGCAGAATCACCACCCTTCTCATTATCCAGGATTTGTGCAATTTTACAAATGGACTTCTGGTAATCGGTCAAGAGGGCATCGCTGCGACTCTTTCCAGAGGAGTATCTGATATTGCTCCTGTGTTTGCAAGTCTCGTTGACAGCTTGAAGCAAAATACAGAGACACTGATACTGTCTCTGCTGCTTGCTGTTGAGAGCCTCGGATGCTTGGTTGGTGGAAGAGCTCATTTTGTTGTTGTGAAATAATACACAAAGAAGGGATGATAAAGTTGATCTGTAGAGCAAAGTAGATAAGGTTCACTGCTTGTTCTGTGTTCACTTGGTTCTGAGTATTCTACGTTTGCGTGGCCGGCCCCCCTTAATATAGTAAATTCCAGTCAAAGACATATGTTTGTGGACCTCTAGTAGATTTCTCAAGTTCCAACTCTGACCCAACACATTTCTGCAAAAGTCCTCGTTTGTTGCCTCCATCTCTAAATTCCTTGCTTATCTTTTGCGAAGTGCTCAAGGCAACGTCAGAGGCTGAAATGCAGATGTGCAGAAATGTCTTAGCTAGCAAGGAACTATTTCATCATTCAAGCGGCTTGCAATCACTGTGCCGTGTTGTGTCATCTTTGGCGAATCAAGTACAACCATGATATTTTCAAGGCAATGCAAATTCTGGCAGGAGAGGAGCCTGTAAATTGTACAAGTATACATGAATGCAAAGTAATCTGTAGCCTTTGAATTGAAATCATTCGCTGGTTTTTTTATCTTATTTTCAAAGCCCTTGTACAACGCTGACCGGTGAACTTTAATGTCGTAGTGGACGGAATGCACAATAAGCCAGACAAATCATAAGAAAGCAGAGTATGCACCTCTTTCCCCCACTGCGGTCAGTTGACTTCGAAGGGGCTTGGGCCACAGATAGTTGGTCCGATAACTAACATCAGCATCAGTGATAAGTACATTTCCCACCAATGACGATGTTCCACGTCCAGAAGTCATAAAGATGAATCGCCAAAGTCGAATTAGTCGGCCATCTGCGTTAGCTGGCCGCCCGCATTAGCTGGCCGCCCGCATTAGCTGGCCGCCCGCATTAGCTGGTCGTCTGCATCAACTGGCCATCTGCATTAGCTGACCGTCTGCATTAGCTGACCGTCTGCATTAGCTGGCCGTCTGCATTAGCTGGCCGTCTACATACATATGGCGCACAATCAATCATCCTTGGCGTAATGGTTTGTACGGTGTTCTCGAAGATCCTCGGCATCTCCAAAGTCTGTCCTCATTGACGCTTGGATAATGCAGCTTTCAGTACATGAGTCCAATAGCGATGGGTGGCCTCGGTGATCATACCTGTTGGGCACCATTCCTATACCTCTCTGTTTGGCGATTAGGCACCCAACAGCTCAATTGGCCTTTGCCCATAGTACGTATCCAGACATGATGCCTCCAGGAATCTGAGAAAAAGATAACATCTAATGCTTGGGACTTCCTATAACAGTCATAAACTCGCCTTTTGGATACGTCGCTGGCTTTGGTTCAGCCAGACATCGATATACAGTTTTATCAGTTGTTCTACAGCATCATTCTACAACAGTACCTTCGTTTTACCATGTCATCTGGGGAACAATCTGTACCGTCATCTCCTCCCATTGTGTATCCCACCATCTCGATGGCGGGAGTAAATGACGACTCGGAAAATACAAACTTCGCCACTTCCGACTTCGACGACGGCGACCTTGAATTAACTCATAACGAGACAGAGGCGCTTCGTCACTTCGCAAATACCACTAGTCACGGCTACCTCGCCACTGGCTTTATGCCGGCACTTTCTGGGACTAGCTTCAGCACAGAGGCACATATTGAAGAGCAGTCTGTTGTCTCATATAGCATGGCTGGGGGAGATATTTCGGCTCGTTAGAGACCTAGTATACCTCCTGACCCTGCCTACGAGACCCAACATTCTCTTCCTTTTTCGTTCGATTTTGGCCAAGACAATAACATGGCTTCATATCATGAGACGTCTACCACGCACCAAGTCGATATGGAAACCCCACAGTCATTAACCCAATATCCAACCTCTCAGCCTCTGTCTATTGCAACAACTGAGGCAGTCAGAGCTCGCATAGGACTTGATTCTCTGGATCATACCTACGGTTCTTCAGGACAAATGTACGACACAGAGTAAGTGATCAGTAACGAAATTGACGAATTATAATTTCTGATCTACTCTCCAAGATCCCAAAACAATACCCCTACAGCTTTCAGGACTTGTCGTTTTTGTGACAGGATGTTCCTGGAAAGAGAGCTGGCGAGGCATTTGGAAACGCACCAGCCGAAAGAGAATAGAAAGCGATACTACTGCCCTGAATGCCCAAAAACGAGCTTTACTAGACATGATGGCCTTCTAAAGCACCAAAGTATTTTTCATGGCCGAATGCGGAAGTCTTCGTCAAGGAGATAGCTTTACATAGCTTTGTGCACTGCTTGAATCGAACCATCTTTTGAAAGCGTATTCCTTGACTGTATGATTCTATTCAAACTTAGGTCCTCAAACTTAGTTTCCAGTATATCAATACTGGTTTTGGATAGATTTTGAAAGTCTCATGTGTGAGTCATGAGTTGGTCTGGCATACTACTCGACGGTGCGTTGTCTTTGTAATCGAACATGGTTCGATGCTTCTTCTTCCTTTTGGGGAAACAAAAGGCGGTAGAGCCATTTTTAATGGCCTTTTATTCTGAGTAGTTCATTCACAGTCACCTTGATTGTTATTATTATTTCTTTCTTTCTTTCTTTTTTTTTTTAGTTATACTGATATTTCAGGGACCAGCTTCTATTCTCTGTGAACAGACCTTTCAATGATTTCCTTGATATGACTCTCCCATGTGACTCTAATAATGCAACCATGTCTCCTTATCCCAAAGGGGCATATTCCCTTGTGTACGGAAATATACCGAGACTCTTCTGCTCTTCTGGTGGTCATTTGATAAACATGCCTGGAACACGGCCCGTATTCCCTACCGAATATTTCTCCAACAAGCATAGCGCCCTCCAAATAAGCATAACCCTGCAAGCCATGCCTCGAGGTGCTAAAAAATATTTAGTCTAGGATCCTCTAAATCTATACTAAACTATACTAAATTTGCCTGAGGCTTTTTGTCACTTAGGATAGAGGGCGCAAGCCATGTCACCACCAACATCATTCCGCTGGCTCTCTTTCCCAATGAGGCTCTACAACGCACCGCGCGGTATTTACCCGCTCTGCAGATCCCTCCCCTCCATAACAACTTGAAAGCTGGTATAAAACCTCCCATCTCCCCCCCACTTTCTCCTCAAACATCTCACCGTCCATCATCATGTCGAGCACAGCCACACAGACACATGAAGCGATTGAGCTCACAACTCTAGAAGGATGCCACCATGTCCGCGGTAAAGAACTTGAGGAACAACCTTCTATCCCACCGGATGACATTCCCCCGCCGCATGCGTCGGGGCAGGTCCAGCGATGGAATTACCCTAGGGGAAATATAGCCAAATTGGCTTTTGCATTTTTGTCGTTCATCATTGCTGGGATGAATGATGCGGCTGTTGGTGTATGTCTCCCGGTCCCTGGCGATTGACTTTACTGACGATGTAGGCTTTGATCCCATATGTACGTTGATCAACCCGATCAGACCATCTTTTTAACGATTGTAGCTTGAAACCTATTATGATCTCAGTTATACCATCATTTCTCTTATTTTCCTCACTCCCTTCGCAGGATATTCCGTCGCTGCATTCACCAATGCGCGCATCCACATGAGATTCGGCCAACGTGGCGTCGCCATCATGGCGCCAATTTGTCACCTCATAACCTTCATCGCCCTCGCTCTCCACCCGCCCTATCCCGTGCTTGTCGTGTGCAATATCATGAGCGGTTTCGGAAACGGGCTAACAGACGCATGTTTCTGCGCTTGGGTCGGTGCCATGGATAAAGCGAATACCGTGCAGGGCTTTTTGCATGCGTTTTATTCGTTTGGCGCCTTGTTTTCGCCGCTTATTGCGACGAGCATGGTTGTTTCGGCGGGGCTGCCTTGGTATACGTTTTACTACGTTATGGTGAGTCACCATACTGTTATGCTTTTCTTTGGCTGACAGTGTAGATTGGCATTTCTGTGGTGGAATGGGTTGGTTTGACTGTTGCGTTCTGGCAGCAGACTGGTGCTGTTTATCAGGCTGAGCATGCTGCAAATACTTCGGAAGACAGCGGTGCCGGAACCAGAGAGGCTTTGAAGTCCAAAGTCACCTGGCTTTGCGCACTGTTCTTCTTTTCATACATGGGCGTTGAAGGTAAGTCTCACCTAATCCTGATCTTGACACTGAATGCTCATTCTTCCAGTCGGTCTTGGTGGATGGATCGTCACTTTCATGCTTCGCGTCCGAAAGGCTTCAGCCTATGCCTCGGGCGCATCAGGCACTGGCTTCTGGGCCGGCATGGCTCTTGGGCGCGCATGCCTCGGCTTCGTAACCGAGCGATACGGCGAGAGGCTCTGTCTCTCGATCTATCTCCTCATCTGCATTGGTCTCCAACTCCTTTTCTGGCTTGTACCAAAATTCATCGTATCAGCCGTTGCAGTCGCTTTCCTCGGCTTCTTCCTCGGACCTCTATTCCCTGGAGCCGTCATGGTCACAGCTAAGCTTCTGCCGGCCAAGATCCACGTGTCGGCTATCGGATTTGCCATGGCAATTGGCGGAACCGGCGGAACTGTGTTTCCGTTCGCCATTGGAGCAATCGCTAATCATAAGGGTGTTGGCGTGCTGCAACCCATCATCCTTGCACTGATAACCGTTGTTGCCGGTGTTTGGTTGAGCTTCCCCAGAATCAAGAAGAAGGATTAAGATCCAGAATCTAAGGAGGCAAAGGTTAAGCTTTCGGCTGTACGGCCCCGTGGTGCAAGAAGACTTCTGATATTGAACTAAGGTGCTAAAATACTTAGTCTAAAATCTTCTAAATCTATACTAAATTAACTATCTTAAATTATACTAGGTTTACCTAAAGCTTTTTATTACCTAGTATAAAGATCTTAGATATTCGAGAGGTTACAGATAGTAGAACTCCAACTTGCGAACACTATATGCCACCCTCAGTCATGGATGAGGAAGAATGGCAGTGAGATATATCAGTTCATTTCTATCTCTCTAAGTAATTCACAGTCGGTACTCGTGCCCTTGCATGACAAAGTTGTACAAAACAACGCCATTATCAATCTCGGGAAGCCTGAGATCCACGTGATCCATGGTAAGAAGGTGTTCAGGATTCTAGCTGTTGGCGATCCGAGCCATGGTATTTCTAGTGAACTTGTAGGCAGCTTGAGGGTGTTCCCTGAGAAATTCGGCGACAGCGTTGTAGAAAAGACCTACCAAAATTAGTACGAGTGCGATGTTGGAACAGGAGTTTAACTTGCCTTCTCGGTGGATCTCTTCAGTCTCCATACAGCACCAAGGAACACGGGTTCTCGGATAACGACTCGTAGTGTGGCCCAGGTTCTGACCGATGTCGTAGAAAGCAAGAATGCCTCTCAAATCATTCACTTCATCAAAATCACCGTCAAGGCCGGAATAAATAGCTTCATCCGCCGTTGTTTTCCTCACATCGTTGACCGCCATGTCCAAATCGCGCACCATGTCGAGCGTGTCTGGAACGTACTATGTAGTCCACACGACTTGGGTCTGATCATAGCTTAAAGCAATTCTAGCCTGGTAGAAGTCCTCGTAGTCATCTGGAATCTCGAGCATGATGCCGTGTTGACAGGCACCATGGAATTTGGGTCCCGGTAATAGGAGGGTTGCGAATGTCGTGATGATCACGTCGGTGGTGTGGTTGACGTCGTTGAAACTGGAGACGTGTTGCCAACATAGGTGCGTTGTCCAGTTGGTGGCGACTTGGTGGGAGCGCAGTCCTTTGGCACGCATCAACCTGTTCAATTCACTGTTGATCTGTTAGCATTTTCTCTATGAGATGAATGCCTGCTCGACTCACACTGCGGTCGCGTTCTCCCTGACGTAGATCAACACTCGACTTCCTCGGGAGTGTAGATCAGCGACCACATTCACTGCCCCGTCCATCTTTGCAGCGAGAACACGTTCATATTCCGCAACGAGAGGCTGCAGAGACTGAGATAGATTCTGATTATGGGGAAGCGTCTGCATAGTGGCATACGTATGAAGAAAAGGATGTAATGCGGCTGTAGATGTTCGTCGATGATGTCAAGTAGTAATGCGTGCGCGTGCGTTCCAAGTTGATGCAGAAGCGAGACGTAACGTAGGTACCCAAGGTAGGTAAGGTACCTAGGCCAAAACAAAGCGAAGGCGTGAGTTGTTGGAAAGCGCCAACGAATTGTGAGTGAGGGCAAGAATGCTCGCAGTGGTAGGCACAAACCATGGGAGACAAGCTGGGACGACCAAGGGGATAA
The DNA here is from genome assembly GCA_013755755.1 of Fusarium sp. NRRL 25184. Classification (NCBI taxonomy): domain Eukaryota; kingdom Fungi; phylum Ascomycota; class Sordariomycetes; order Hypocreales; family Nectriaceae; genus Fusarium; species Fusarium sp. NRRL 25184. Next base: position 27,889 of record JABSSZ010000600.1, on the reverse strand, counting down.
TTAAATTTAGGATCTCTATCCTAAATGATAAAAAGCCTTAGCTAAGCTTAGTATAATTTAGTAAAGATTTAGCGGATTGTATTCTAAATACTTTTAGTATCTTGATTTAATATCAGAAGTCTTCTTGTGCCCCGGGGACTACTGTTATATCATTTTTAACCCTCAGAATTACAACTTGCTCTGCTTGATCAGATGAGCATTAACAGGCGAAATCGCCTTCCCAGTCTTCCAAAACTCTAAGATATTCTCCATCCCCAATTTCTCAAAGCCAATATGCGAATCTAGACTCGCACCCGCGTTGTGCGATAACAACTCCACATTGTTCATCTTTAGCAGCTCAGGGCTGATATGTGGTTCATTCTCAAAGACGTCTAGTCCAGCGCCTGATAAATGACCACTGGAAAGAGCTTCGACGAGATCAGCTTCGTTAATGAGTTTTCCACGCGCAATGTTGACAAGCTTTGCACCACGCTTCATTTTTGAGAGCCCGGCTTTGTTAAGAAGAGTTTCGCCAGCAAATGGCGTTGCGACGACGACGCAGTCTGCTTCAGCGAGGAGAGCGTCTGATGATTTGAACGTAGCGTTGAGGGGCGTTTCAATTGATGAGGGCATTTGGGCGATGTCGTTGTAGATGATCTTCATGTCAAGTGCTTTGTAGGCTTTTTCAGCGATGCGACGGCCGATGCGGCCAAAACCGATGATGCCGAGGGTGAAGCCGCTGGGGTTGCGGGATACGGGGGCTAGGTTCTTGTTGGCGTCGATGAATTTGTCCTTGTCGCCTGAGCGGGCTGCTGTGCTGGACCAGCTTAGGTTGCGGAATACAGAGATGATGAGCCAGATTGCTGCGTCAGCTACGGATTCTGTGCAAGCGGCTGCTGCGTTGCAGTACGTGACGCCTAAACACCCTCATTAGAATTTCATATTTAATGGGAAAGGATTAGGGGGCGTACCTCGCTTTGCCAGAGCAGCTGTGTCAACCCAATCGAAGCCAGCTCCTGCACTAGCATAAATCTTGCATGATGCAGGAAGAAGAGAGATCAACTCGTCATCCCAATTTCCCATCTCACCGCCCGTGTTCCAGAACGGTCTGTAGATAGCGAAGAAATCACCAAAGGTTTTCTGCTTAAGCGCGTTAATGAAGTCGGGGCGGGACATGCTGTGTGAGCGCTTGATCTCGAAGTGAGATGTGAAGGTCTTGTAGAGATCATGGTTCCATTTGATGTCGTCGCCGAGATGGAGGACAATTGGTTTGGACATTTTGGCGGTGATTTTGGCAGAGAGGAAAGGATTGGTGTTGATTGAAGAGGATAAGATGGCTGCGGGAGTGTATTTTAATGATGCGAGGTTGAGTGTAACGCGGTTGCTAGAGTGTGAACACGGGCATTCGGCCGATGGGGGATGTTGAGAGAATGCCGGCTATGAGATGCCAAAATAATCTGGTCTAAAGTTAGGATAAGATAGACTAAGTTTACCTAAGTCTTTTTGTCACTTAGGTAGGAGGTCATAAGTTTCTTGCTTCCCTTGGCAGTTTGGGGGATCAGGATCCATATAAAAGACGATTTGGAGGGTTTGGATTGGCTGGGGTGAGTGCCCCGGATATTCAGGTCGGGGTTCTTCCCGAGCAGCTGATCATCGGTGAAACGAAAATCTGGGGTAGCTGAGAGGGACAGCCTCTCGAAAAATAACTACCCAGACAGGGTATCGCGAGGATCGATGATTGGAGTTCATGGTGGTAGAGGTTTGATGGCAAAGTATAAGGGGATAATTGAGAGCTTTTGACGCGTGAACGGCGAGCGGACGAGGCGACGACAGGGCTGGAGAAGGGAAAAAGACTCCATCACCAATTCCGGCGTCATGAGACAAATTGCTGCCAGCTAGGGAGGGAGACGTTCATGTTTGTGAAGCCATGCTGAGACTACAGGTGATCGGGGAATCCAAACCGTATGAGGTACAGCTGTGAGGCCTGTGGCCGTGAACTCCTATTTCTTGACATCTCAATCTTGAGCTTTGACTTGAGAAGATGACTGGGTTACCCGAGCTAGGTATGTATGTCGCTGATGCATTTGATGAAGTACCTGACCTCATTAACGCCCATCTGCTGTATAATCCATTTCATCCCAGTCGGACAACCCTTTCCGGTCCTCTCCCACCAACTTCTGTCCTCCTGTGGCTAGCTGCACCTAGCAGTTAGATTCACACCTTCGCTTGCCGGGACGTAACAAATGAGACCTGCGCCGGTATCGCTTATGCTATACATGAAGAAGAATCTCAGACTTGGTAATAGAGACACAGCTTGACCCACGAAGACAAAGAGGTGATTTGAAGCTCCAGGACCTTCACCATGAACTCTTTCTTCGGACTTGAGAGATAGGTCCTGGATATTCTTGAATATCTCTGGTCTGCTCAGGAGCTTGAACACGTTGATGCCATGCTCGATCGATAGAACGGTAAGGTGTTGGCACTTGGTAGAAAGATTCAGTGAAAGCGTAGACAGGAAATTGCTGGGCTCCAGGACGTGTGGAGGCCTCGATGTCGGCAACTGATTGATTCTGACCATTTCAAGGGATGCAGGCCATAAATGTCCGGTTTCTTGGAGAGCCCGATAGAATTCACGCTCGGCTGACCAGTGGCAAAATGGCCGAATCTCCCAGACTACCTTCCGGAGATTAGGGAGGCGACTGATTATATGTACGACTGCTCTGGGGCAGAACTGTCGAATACTTTTGCGAAGGATGGTCAGGCTGGAGATAACGTGAGCTTTTGCAGATAAAGTGTTTTCAGGCTGCAGAGCCAGGTGAAGAAAGAAGCCAAAGTCGAGCTCTGCGGCCTGAAGAGTGCCGTGCCGTATACTGGGACTATATCGGGTGACTGCTGTCTCTGGCACCGAATTCTGTGTCTCTGTCGTAAACATCATGGAGTAGGTTCGTCGAATTCTCGTTGCGTTCTCTTGCCAAATGCTTTCAGTGTTAGCAACGATTTCGAGCTCGACGCCCCCGCGACACTCCTCAATCTTCCAAGATGACAGCTCCACGAACAACGCGCGAAGACTTGTGGTGAAAGCTCCGTCAATCTCTATCAACTGCAGAAGGAGTCTAGGCAAGATATCGTAGGCCGCAGAACCAGTGCGCGTAATAAGACGCATTTGTAAAAAGAGGTTCTCATCACCAACGCCTCCAACGTGCTCGTCATCAGCATGTCTGTGACGAGGAGCTCTAGCCTGTAAGCAATATGTTGAAGGTATTGCCTACGCTGGATCATATGAAATGCAGCGTGAAACTTGCAGAGATCAGACGGCGTGATGACTAGTCTTTTGAAAGACACCTTTTCGAATATTGGCTGCCATTCTCGAGCCACCGAGGCATAGTTACTCAATAACCGTCTCTCATGGGTGCTGGCTTGGGCGAGGTGTTGGAGTATCACAATACGAATATCCCAGGGAACGTCGTACCAAAACATGTTGCGAATGAAATGGCGAAAAGTTTTCAGTGACGCATTGCCACTTCTCCTCTTGACCTTTTATAAAGTCTTATTTAGAGTTTCGGGTTCTTTTATTCCAACTCGGTGATTACATAAAATCTAGCAAGCTTCAGCATGAAGCTTTGTGGTAGAAACTTATATTATGAGTGCCTCCTACTCCGACAATCTTTCAGCGTCTAAAGTTTATCAGTGTTGGCACCAATCAGCTACATAGTAAACTGAACTGTGGCTCGCCATGACAAATGTTTAAACATTTTGCAATCCTTAAAATCTTTTACGCGTGATCGGATGGTTCCCTTTCATTAGTAAATCGTCTTTTAGATAATTGATCTACAAAAGGATCGAGGCACAGACCAGTCAGTGTCGTGATTCTCGTCAGATCATCCTTTGAGTGAATGCATAAAGACGTGCGTTTAGCGGCTGACGGATGAAACGTAACATCTCCAGGTCAAATCCTTCACCAACACCAGGATTAACCAATCCTTCAACATACACATACAATGAACCATCTCGAATATTAATTCACTAGTATGTTGAAACATTCCCAGTCTCCGTTCACATCTCAACATCCCAATTCATCCTCCTAACTGGCCATCTATCCGCCATCTCAGCACCCTAAATCTCATCACCACATCAAACACCTCTAGAAACAATCTCAATTAAACGCTCCAACAAATCAGAATCCCCAATTTACCTCTCCGGAGCATTGTTACCAAATCGGCCCGTTACTGGCTCTCTCGAGATGAAAGGAGCATGGACTTGATCCCCCTCTTGAACCCTTGTTTCAAACATGCGCACTAGTCCAGCAAATCACATGGCCGAACAGCAATTCTACCATCAGATGAAACGGCGTTTCATCCTTTCCCTCAGATATATATTAATCTGTTTCTGAATACCCCGGTTTATTAATGCATCTCGAATGTTTCCGACGTGAGATCCCTGGGAATATCACCACTGAGTCTTTTTATGACTGGAACATATGATGGGTTGTAGTATATAGACGTAGTATTTAACCAGAATGAGTTGTGCGTTGTAGCCTTTTGTACCACATTCTTTTTACGGTTTTAAGTCATTCTTTGATAGAATGCGTTCATTCCTTATTCTAGCTTGCCTTCTCGGCACAGCTTTATCCGCTCCTTTTAAAACATCCTCCCTCGACACCACCCGCGAAGGCTTTCTTAAAGCTCACCCCGGCGGTACAAACAACGTGGAAGTAACAGATAACAATCTTCTCAACGGCACATACGCCAAGAACAAAACTCACGTCCTAACACGCCGCGCTGAACAAGCAACGCTGCCATTGAAGCTAGTGAACAACTTCAGCGGCGGAAACGTCAGAGCGTACATCTCAGGGCTGGACTCTGACGGCACAGTCGTCTTCATTGGCGCGAGTGGAAATCTCGTGTATCCTAAATCAGGAGGTTCGAAAGTCCCTGTTGAGATCAAGGATAACATCGCTATTCCTCTCCCGCCACAGGGTCAGACTCTTGAGTTTACGGTTCCTATCTCCATGAGTTCAGGGCGTGTTTATTTCGCCAATGAAGATCTTCACTTCTTTGTCGTTGACATTGGGACTGGTGATGGTTTAGTGCAACCCTCTGTTACGAATCTTCAAGATCCTAGTGCGGGTGTAGATTGGGGCTTTGTGGAGTTCACCTATACGAATGGCGTTCTGTACGCCAACATCAGCTATGTCGACTTTGTGGGTATACCGCTTGGCATGGGTCTTTCTCTCAAAGATGGAAGTACTCAGTCGTGCGCTGGCCTCGAATCTGGTGCTGTTGATAAGATCTGCGATGATCTGGTTAAGCAGAAAGATGCGGATGGGAGAGCTTGGACGTTTATGTGCATTGCGAATGCCCAGGGTAAACCAGTCCGTGTGCTTTCGCCGGGTAACCAGTATGATCTTGAACCAATTACCTTTGGTGATTATTGGGATACTTATGTCAACGATGTGTGGAGTAAATACTCCTCGCAGGACCTCATCATCAACACGCAATCCGAAGCAGGCAATGTCAAGTGTCGCGTCACAGGCGACCAACTGACCTGCGACGGCGACAATAGAGGATACGGCAAACCCAACACCAAAGACATCTGGGGCTGTAACAGCGGTCCTTTCACAGTGATCGAAGGCGATAACGCAGTTCACGCAGCTGTCGTTCCTCGTCTCTGCGCTGCCTTCGTTCGAACTACACTCCTTGTTGACGGAGGCGATACGCAACCCAAGTTAGGACAGGAAACGTACTACAAGAATGATCCTACGAACCACTATAGCCGGATCGTTCATTCATATGAGGTCGATGGTAAGGGATATGCGTTTCCGTACGATGATGTCAATCCGGATGGGAATGAGAATGCGTCGGGTGTTGTTTCGGGGGTGCCGGAGGCTTTGACCATATTTGTTGGTGGACCTTCTGCATAGGAGGTGTTTGTATATTATTTATTTCTTGTAAGAGTATTGGATTTATCGAAAGAACATTTAGTAGTTTCTCTTCCTATCTAACAATGCCTGTTGTGTGTCCGTTTTGTCCTGCTATATTCGTTGTGGATATTGCCATCTTTGAAGTGGCCTGAGTCGAAGCATATCGTCGACAACCAAGCTTGATGCAAGTGTTCTTCGATTACCATTTCACACACAGCGCTCTCTCCAGATGGATGTTGACATGAAGTACTACTAAAGAGACATGATATTTACAAGATGAATAGCCTGCTGGCTAGACTATGCTCCGCAACGTGAGGTGCGAGCATATCTTGCCAAAGTTACATCTCCAGAACATCGCAGCCAATTATCAACACTCATTTGCAAATAATCCTTCTATGCAATTTAACGCTATGACTAACTATACAATCTCATCCTTACAATCTCGCAGCAGCATTTCCTCCCGAACAACAGCTCTTACCCCCAAAAGCCAACTGACTAACCTTATCACTCTGATCCAGCGCGCCCTTCTTCTCCGCAACCTGCGTAGGGGTAATCGAGTAACTAGGCGGCACATCCATACAAGGGTTATTCGTAAAGAAGTTCCTAGGTCGGAGCAACAATGTCATTGGCTCGACGGGCATGATGGGGAAGTCCTCGGGCGCAGGGATGTGTGTCACGCCGAAAGTGTGCCAGAGAACAATGTCGGTGTTTTCGGTGGATGCTGTGCCTTCGGCGATCCACTCGGGAAGACCTTGGGATGGCTCGCCGGATGTTTGGGGGACGTGACGACCCGCGGCCCAGAGCTCATCATCGCGATCTGTAACTATTAGTATCATGTCATATAAAGAGAGAGAAGAGACTTACAAGGAGTGACGTGAACAGCATGGCGGGCAAAACCAGCACGCTTCCAAACCAACGATCCCTCCTTGGGCAAAAGGCCTGGAACCTCTCTGCTAACAAGCTTATAAGACGCAGGCTTCTTCGAGTAAGGATGCAGCTTATTCTCATTGACCATCTCCCACGTCCTGCTCGTCGCGCCGTTATAATCCGTCTTTGCCTGCTCGCTCGTCCTCAACTTTGTCTTCTTGGCGTAAAACGCATTGCCGTACTTATTCTGGGGACTTCCGACGGGTGCCTCGCTAGCAACTGTATCAACCATGTTGACAGTGTTGTTCACGCCGTCGATCATGGGGTTCACGCGCAGACAGAACAGGTGCTGATGGTTGTGCGCGTTGACCTGGGGATAAACCTCTGTTCCCCACGGTCCGGCATCTTCACCCTCGTTGAGGGCGTATGTGTTGAGAATACCGGTGAGTTTAATCTCAGGCTGGATGGTTCCGTCCTGGTGGAACACCCACTGGCACGCATACTCGTAATTAGCCGCTGTGAAGATCTGTTGCACGATGAGTTTTCGCGCGCGTGTGACAGTGACGGAGTCATCGCGGAAGTCAGTGTGTTTGAAGAGAATTCCGTTATCCTCTTCGTGAATACAGATAGCGTTCTTGATGGTTCGGATAGAGCCATCGCGCGCGGCGAATTCGGCGTCGAGGTAGTGAATCACACCCTTGCAGTCGCAGCCCAGAGCAAGAGAGTTGGCCATGTATCCTGCGCCGTATTCACCAAGATCAAAAGCGTGTTTTCGCTGATGAGGATGCTCAGGCGCACCGTACGGCACCACCATCTCTGAGAGCGAAAGACGATAGAAGATAGGTCGCTCGATACCCTTGTCGGTGAAGGTAATGTGATTCAGCACAATACCCTCCTTGTAGTTGAATCCAATATGGAACTTGAAGTTCTGCCACGACAAAACACGTCCATTCATGGTGAACGACACACCCTCAGGCTGCGTAATGTTGATAGGCTTGATATCCTTCCGATAACCACCGTTCTCGTTGATGTAGCGCGGGGTGTAGTCAATAGCCTTCTGCTTGCTCAGCGGGCGGCGCACGCTGGGAATGTCAATGTGGATGATGGCCTTCTTAGCGCCATCGTAGATGGGGCAGAAGTCAAGAGGGTACTGATACTGGAAAGTATCGGGGTCAGGGCGGTAGTACATGAGTGCCTGCTGGAGACGGACGTTGCTACCGAAGCGCTCGTCATAGCCGATTGTCCAGGGGTCGCAGTAGACCTTGTGCATGTCTGATCTGGGGATGCCGGAGATTTCGCACTGTTCTATGACCTTGGGGTCTTTGCGCATGATCTCCTCAACCTGGATGAGTTCCTCAGGTGTGATCTATTCCATCAGCAATTATCCACGGTGATTATTAGGTGAGGACTTACAATCGGTTGAAGGCCATCGAGCTTCTCCCACTTCTGGACCTTTCTCGTCTTGAGATCAACAAGACCATCATAAACCTTTCCATCAGGAAGAATGACAGTGACATCCGCAATTCTGGCAGGTTTATTCCCATCAGAAGGATGCTCAAGCCATCTCAACATCTCCTTCTTGCGGGGCTCATGTAGAGTAACCGCATTGAAGAGGAGTTGGCCGGACTGATACTTGCGAACAGCCTCAACGGCAGCGGCGATCTCATCTCCGGAGAGAGGATCAAAAGGATGATGTTGCGTGAGACCCATGATGACTGTGTTGAAGTTTTACTGTTTAGGTGAAGATGGTAAGATACGAGGAGGAGAGGGAGGGGATATATAGTTTTTTGGGGGACATGATGATAAGAGCGGTCTCGAGTTGGAAATAGACGACTCTTTTTTCCGTATCGGGATTGATGTGTGACAGCTCCTCTAGCTCTCATGGTGGGGAGGCGATATCGCGGGGTAATCGTGAGCCTCACGGAAAGATAAACTGAATTGGGTTTAGTTATCAGTTGATAAGATAACTCGACCTCTGGGCTTGAATTTATTACAAAACGGGTAATTATAACCTGTTTCTCCCGCCAAACACTGAGTTCCGTTGAGTCCCGTACGTAACAAGATCATGATGGATAGGAATATCGCTGTTTTGGTACTTACTTATTGCACCTCGTGACACGGACCAAAGAAGCTGTTTTATCCAGAATTACCTCTTCCATCTTGATTGTCACTGAGGGGCGGGCCTGGAATTGAGGTTCCGAGTTCCGGAGTGGATAAAAGTCGATTGAGTCCAGATTTGTTTTGTTTTCTTTAGGTAACAATATGAGTTTCCCCAGATTTTGCGATTAGCTTGTCTCCCCTCGTCTTAATCTTGTTGATCTTTGGTGTTTGATGCAGCTGGGCCGATTGTCGCTGCGAGTGGTGTTGAGTTGCGACAATCGCTCCCAATTGCAAAGATAAGACCGATTTCTTGACATCGCAGACATTGTGTATGTTGTGTCAATCGCACCATGCGGTACTCTCAGGCTGGACCTTGGTCCTGGTCGCTGACAGGATCACATATCGTCGCGATTGATCGTTGTCTCAGTGTTGTCAGCACTCCAAGCGCTATCTAAGCCCCCAACGCCAGCGAAAACAAGCAACTGTGTCGCGACAGCATCATGAAAGCCCTGAGCTGAACATTTCTGCACGATATGGACCAGCACGGAGGAAATGATCGCGTAGCTGCGATATTCGATGTTGGCCACAATTGTGTGTGTTTGCTTCTGTGTCATCTCCTGAGACCTGCATGCTCAGTGTAGGACTCATGCTGGGAGAGGAACGCGCAATTGCGCGCTGCGCCAAACAAACATGAGTGAGGTCACATACTTTAGACCGCAAGTTCCACGAGACCATCATTTGCAAATTTCTCTCTTCTTTTCCATTATCATGAATATTCTTTATACTCAATAGCTATCAATATTACCGCATTCGCCATCTCGTTTTGTCCCCGCGACTTCATCCTGCGAGGCCTTTTGCCTACGTCACCTCCACAATGGAACATCGTCCTCTCCCCCATCATCCTCCCGCGATACGCCGCTACCTCAACGAACCAGATTGTCTGTACGGTCGATTACAAGCAGCTAACGGTTCCGATCGTGGTCAATTCTACGTCGATTCTCATAAGCCTCAGCTACGAACCGTCCAAGAAGATGTCTCCCGTCGTGAACCGAGCCAAGCCAGTCAATTCCCATTCCTCTGCGTCTTCCACTTCGCCGGCTGTGATCAAAAGTTCGCGAATAAAAGAGACTGGAAGGACCATGTGGTGTCCCAGCATTTAAAATTCGACCGCGTGTTTTGGGAGTGCAATGAAGGCGACTGCACGCACTTCAACGCTACAATCTTCTCTAATAAGCACGATTTCCGAACGCATCTGATCACACGTCACCGACCGACCAAGCCGCACGATAAGAAAGAAGATGGTAACAAGGTTCTCGATAAAGAGGTGCAATGGCTTCTAAACCGTCAAGACTCGTCGATGCGCATGGTATGTGAACTGCCTCAAGACCTTGGCTGTCCCATGCCCCAATGCGCATCGGTGCGGTTCACTGGTCCTTCAGCATGGGTTCAACGATTGAACCATGCCACTGAGCATTTCCTTGCCAGTCCACAATGTCCAGATGTATTCGGAGGCGAGAATGACACAGAGCTTGTACAATGGGCATCCAGCGACAAGGTCGGCATCCATCAAAAGGTGCCAAATGCCTGTCTTCAAAAACATGATTGCGATAAGTCGTTGGCAGACAGCGGCTATAGCAGCGTGCTAGGCATGCCTCAACAGCCAAACATGTCGCAGCAGGGCGATTCGTCCCCCGTGGTACCCTCCAAGGTACCAGACTCGACGAGCGATGCCACATTCTACAGACGCATCATGCAGGAAGTATACTTGAGTGCATGGGATGCTGGAGGCTGGGTCCGAGATCGCGAATATCTGGAACCTATAATGGACGAAGAAAGCAGTTTTTCGGCATGCCAGTCTTCCCAGCAGCCTTTCTCCCAAAACCAGTCCATAGACGACCTTGAGACCCTCGGTACTTCACACGACTCTGGCTCTAGTCAGGAATCGGACGGAATGCCCGACGTCGATCCTGAGACTGCGGCTGTTATGCAATGGTTCCATGGCTGGCTCCGGCAATGGCTGACACCATTAAAACAAGAGAGACCTAGCGGAAATGGCAGTCAAAATACTGCTTCTCAAAGCCAGACCAGCTCTGGTTCCAGCACGCAGAAGAGGAGGAGGGGAACGGCCCGGCCTCGCCGTGTCCCGAAACGAAAGAGAGGCAATGGCAGCGATGATGACGGTAACGATGAGAGCCCCAAATCCCAACGTATTGGTGAAGGTTCGGAGATACGCTTGTTTGCCTGTCCTTTCTTCAAGCGCAATCCTCGCAAGTATGGACAGCCCAAGTGGAGGACTTGTGCGCATGGCTGGATGAGCATCCATCGCGTAAAGTGAGTACCACTCCCAACACGATACATCAATCAAGATTCTGATTCCGAGAAACAGAGAGCATATGTATAGGCGACACTCGCTGCCCGAGTACCAATGTCAGCGCTGTCGTGTTGATCTCGAGACCTCAGAAGCCCTCGAAGTGCACTCGCAGCAATTGCAAGCATGCACGCCAACCGTCGGCAACCAAGATGGCTTGAACCAAGAGCAGAAAAAAAGAATGAGGAGCAAGAAAGGAACGGGAAAGAACAAGACCGAAGGGCACAGGTGGAATGACGTTTACTCCATTGCGTTTCCTTATGATCAGCAGACACCCAGTCCTTGTATGTTAGCACTTCCCCCCTATCATTTCTGTATGAACGAACTGACAACTTAGATCTCGACGATACTGATGGCGATAAAAGTGCCAGGGAGTTCAATCTTTGTCATGAGTACAGTCGTTTTTTAACGAGGGAGCTGCCCCCGCTTGTCGGGAGACATTTGAGCACGGTTGGATCCCCGTTGCCTGTGTCAATACGGGACGACATTGAGCAATTGGTGAGACGCTTTGTTCCTCAACTACAGAGTTCTTTTTTAGCCGAGATGGGCTTCGTGGCAAGTAACAGCAACGAGCAGCCAGACAATACATCAACGACAAATGATGGAACCAGCTTCGCAGAGTCTACGACAACGAGACCTACCTCTGAAGACTCAGCGACAACACTTCAGCAAGACAGCACTTCTGAACACCCAGTGACGACGTTTCCGAAAGGAAGCACGTCTGAAGAGTCAATGTCTCTGTTTCCGACAAGCAACGGCTCTAAAGAATTGACGACGACGATGCCTCAAGTGAGATACGATGCCGCCGCAGATTCGACGATGCTCCAGAATGAGACTTTCTCTGCACCACCGAGCATGATGGCCCCAGCGGCTCAAGCACCGCCATATTTTACACCGACAATGCAGGATTGGCAGGCTTTCTTCCAGTTCCCCTATGACCCAAGCCTTTCTTTGGGGTTTGGTGGGATGAATACTTCTTAGGATCGAGTCTATATCTACCAACTTTATTGGATAACATAAATTTTGACCAAGACGTGCTTCTATTGCTACATCATCGTAAGATTTCGAATAAGAGACATTTCACAGGATTTGTAAGAACAATTCTTGCATCACGAGTTAAAAAGTTGAGTGGTAGCCTTCCATCAATGGCGATAAGGCAGCTCACTGACCGGTTAGTGCTGGTGTTCACTAAATTTGATCAGTTTTTAGCGGCTGCCAGCGCTACATGTTAGTGAGCAGGCGTCGCAAGCTGACCCTAATCCTCAACACCAAGAAATCATCACCTAAAATGCAAGATACACACAAACAAGCTCCTTGTTGCTCAAACTTTTATTAATAGTAGATAGATCATTCGCTCAAACGTGTATATAATATGACATATAGACCTCCAACTCCAGACATCTATGATTTGCTTTCCTTTGCTTTGTGACTTTCCTTAAATGATTGCTCTGATCGAACTCGTACATTAAAACAGATGCAGCACTCGTTCAATCTCTAAATGATCCAATATAGCACAATCCAAAATTAACACGCAATATGCTCACTCTCACGCCTGTCGCGCCTCAAGGTTCTCGTTACTGGCACCCTGTCCAGGCTGCAATCCCGCTACACTAGCAGCCACAATACCCGGCATGCCAACGACCGACATCATCGGCGAGATGGGCGGTCTGTTCGAAGACCTTGACGATCCACGGCGACTGCGAAGCTTGCTTCTAGGTCGAGACTCGGATCTCTTGCGTCGAAGCATCTTCTCCCTCGAGCGCGCCATGGCATCGCTCAAAGCTGTCATGCGTCCGCCGCGAACACGCTTCAAGAACTCGAGATCATCGCGAATGCCGAGAAGTGCGGTATCCATATCATACCCCTCCAGCTTCTCCTTAGGAAACGGTTCAGTGCCGTCTTCCTCGGAAGTATCCTTCTTCTTGCGTGAGAAGCGGATCCAGCTTGGCCACAGCTTAGCGAGTACTTTGACAAAGGCGTGGAACCACTCATCGGGGAATAAACGAATGAGTACACCGATAGGAATAGAGAAGAATCCAAGAACGAGGGAAATTCCCCACTGGACACCGTTCAGGCGTGTAACCACGAAAGCGTCGCTGCCGAAGAAGATGATGATGATCTGTCCAGCGGCCATGATGGTCATCATAAGCATGAACAAATGGTTGCGGTGAAGACCCTCAAAGATGTTGAGCTTGTTATCGATACGTCGACTGTTGACGAGCTTGAAGATCTGCATAAAGACAAAGATGTTGAAGATGAGAGAGCGGACTTCGCGTTCCTCATAGCCGAGGATGGAATCGCGACCGAACCAGAGGACGAAACACACGATTAGCTGGTAAATCGATTGGCCGATGATCATCTTCCACATTGTAATTGTGATGAGCGGTGCAGTTCGAGCTTCGGGTTCGCGGTGCAGTAAACTTCCAGTCGGGGGATCGGTGGCGAGGGCGAGCGCAGCAAAAGTATCCATGATGAGGTTGACCCAGAGGAGTTGAACAGCGTTGAGAACAGACTTCTGCTCATCGTCTGACACAGCTGAGATGAAGGTAACGCCCACAGCTGTAATATTAACCGTAAGTTGGAACTGCAAGAACTTCTTCACCGAGTCGTTAATAGCACGTCCCCAGCCCAACGCCACAACAATAGACGAGAAGTTATCATCCATGAGGATAATATCCGATGCCTCTTTAGCGACTTCTGTACCCGTAATACCCATCGAGAAACCAACATCCGCCGCCTTGAGCGCAGGAGCATCATTCGTTCCATCGCCCGTAACAGCGACAATCTCACCGAGCGATCGCAGCGTCTTGACGAGGATGCGTTTATCCTCTGGACTTGATCTCGCGAGCACACGGAGCTTCTTCACCACAGCTGTGCGGTCTGATTCAGAGAGCTTGCGGAAGTCGGAGCCTTGCATCACGGCGTTGGGCTCGTTGATGGTGCTTTCGGTGAGGATGCCGCAGTTGAGAGCGATGGCGCGCGCGGTCTCGACGTTGTCGCCTGTTACCATCTTTACATTCACGGAAGCAATACCGCAGTCTTTTACGGCCTCAGGGACGCCCTTGCGCACGGGGTCTTGGATGCCCACGACGCCCATCCAGGTGAGGTTGTGCACAAGATCAGTGAGGTCGATATCGGCGTTGTCGTCTTCAGGGCGGAGGGTGAGAACGGGGGGCCAGTTCTCAAAGTCGCGGTACGCAAGACCCAAAGTTCGAAGAGAGTTTGTAGCATAGTTGAAGATGATAGATCGCAATTCCTCTTTTCCGTCGTCGGAGAGTGCTTCGGTGGTAGGTGCTGTTGTAGGGTCGCCGAGAATGGTGGTGCATTCGCCGAGAACAATTTCGGAAGCACCCTTGATGTAGAGTCTGTACTTGGGCTTATCCTTTGTCGGGCCGGGGATCTGAACAACGGCGCCCATGCATTTGCGCTGGGAGTTGAAGGGGAAGAGACGTGTGATGGGATGGTTGGCGCGTTCGATTGCGAGGGGACCGAGACCGAGATACCGACGGGCCCAGTCGAGAAGAGCAGTTTCAGTCTTTGTGCCGACAAATCCCTGTTTACCTTCCTCGTCTGATTCAAAGGCCGTGGTGTTGACGGTGATGGCAGTCTTGAGAAGTTCCTTGTACTCAGGATCAAGCTTAGCCGAGAACTGAGCCAGCGCAATAGTCTCTCTCTTCTCAGCACCAGAAGACTCCTGCTCAAACGACGAATCGCCGAAGGAAAAGAGTCCGCGAATACCCAGCGACCCAGCGACGACGGTCATGATATTCTCGGTGAGCGTACCGGTCTTGTCGGAGCAGATGACCGTGGCGTTACCCATTGTCTCGCACGATTGAAGATGTCGCACCAGGTTATTCTCGCGCGTCATCTTCTTGGTCGCAAAAGCAAGGGAGAGTGTTACTGCGAGAGGGAGACCTTCTGGGACGGCGACGACGATGACGGTGATGGATGTGATGAGGATCTGCAGGAAGTCTTGGCCTTTTTGCTCGCCTGATTCGCGGTTGTTGGGGAGTTTGGCGAGGAATTCGATAAGCAGGACGAAGAAGAGAAGAAGACCAGCGGCGCTACCAAGCTTTGCAATGTACCCTGATATGTTAGTATGCATATTACAATTGGGGGAGTTTAACTTACCTGCGAGGAGGTTGAGCTTTGCTTGAAGAGGCGTCAGTCCCGGATCATCACGAAGCGACATCATCGTCTTTCCATGACTACTCTGCTCTCCCACCGCCGTAACAAGAAACGTGCCCACACCATCGAGAACTTTGGCACCCGAAATAATAAACGGATCAAGCTTCTTCAACTGCGGCGCCTGCTCGTGCAGCAGCGCATGAAGAACCTGCTCCGCGGGGACTTTCTTAATAAGATCCGACTCGCCCGTCGCCGAACTCTCATCACAGCTGAGATTATGACCCTCGATAAAAACACCATCCACGGGGATGACATCGCCTGGTTCGAGAAGCATAACATCGCCGACTAGTACATCGTGAATAGAGATGTTTTGCGGTTTTCCGGAGCGTGTGATCTTGACGATGCGGTCTTCCTTCTTTTGGTTGAGTTTCTGAAACTGTCGCTCTTTTTGCCAATCGTTCGCTGCGCCGACGACCACGACGATTGTAATGGCTACAATAATAGCGACGCCTTCGACCCATTCTACCTTGGCACCACCGTCTTCATGCGATCCTCCAAAGGTTTGGTAGAGACCTAGAGCAAGCGACACGACAGCCGCGATGCAGAGAAGGATGAGGACGCGGTCCTGCAGAGCGATCCAAGCTAGTTCAAGAAACGACTTTGACTTTGGTTCCGGGAGTCGATTCGCGCCATACACACGTTTCCGATCAGTAAACGCATCTTTTCCCGAAGCATGCGCATCGCTAAGCGTCGTCTTCTCAACCTTTGAAGAAGTCGCTTCCTCAAACGACACTGCACCCGCTAGCTTTCCCTCATCCACGCTCAAACCCGCCGTTGCATCAGTCCTCAAGCCCTTCTGCAGCCCAGGTAGACCACCGAGCGCAACAAAAGCCGCCAAGTTCTTTGGGTTAATAAGTTTCGCCAATTGACCGGGCGAAAAGGCAAATGGGTTGTTTTCCACGTGAAAGAGGTCTTCCTCGCCGGGGTCGGGCTTGAGGATTTCGGCTTGGTCGCCTTTTCTTAGGGCTTCTACGTCGCGAGACATTTGTTCATGATCGGTGCCGACTTTTGTAGATGGCGACGAGGACCATGATTCGGTTCTGGATTTAGCTGTTGGTACTGCAAGAGTATTCGTATCGTCTAGCGGAGATGGGGAAATTGAATCTGCGGGTGCTGCTCAATTAAAACATATCATGTTAGTTACTCGGTCGTACGATATGGGCAAGTCGTCGCACTGGAGAATTACCGGGATCGTTTGAATCAACAGCAGCAGTGTCGACGGTGATTGTGGGAGCGCGCGGACGTCGTGGAGCGTTAGAGTCCATGTTGACGACTTGTGAGATGAAATGTTGTTCATGAGAGAAGAAGATGAAAGAGGAGAAGCCAAGATATTGAGGATCAAGCGCTTGGGTGATAAACAAGCAGGGGATTGAAAATACAGTTCCGACACAGCCACAGCCACGAGGCATGCCAAGATCTTGGGCGGGCTTTGTGATTGGTGATGCCGAGGGCTAAGATGGTAATGCTTTGTGTTGCGAATCTTGGCATTTACAGGGGTTGTTTTTTTTGTTTAATCAGGACGAAATGTTCCGTGCGAGACTTGCTAAACAAACTACCACAGTACGAAGATCTCGATGAAAATAATGTACCACTTGACAGCACTGGTACATCCTTTACCTACTCACAAACATCTACAAAGGCACTGCTCTTCAGTTGTCGTATTCCAACCGCCAGCCAAGATCTAAACGCCCACTAACCGTCCAGTCCCCACCCCAAATCACAAATCCAAGGTCCCCATAAATCGCCCCACAACGTCACTGTCTAAGCCTCGTTTTTTAAGCTTAATAGCGCCCATCACGCTAGATCTCCTTCCCTCCCCGGCACCCTTCATCTCCCTCTGCTGCGAAAAAAGGGGGCGATTTAATAAATCCAGTTTTTAAAGTTAAGTCAACCACCTTGTTTATGTAGTTTATCGTCCAAGGAACTCTTTCATCCTGTTATGTGCAGTTTTATACACAGCCCGGTACTGGTCCACTTAGATCATGCATAGGGAACTTTTTGGAAAGATGGTGATGTTTGAAGCGAGGGGATTGGCTGGCACCCGAGGAAATCTTGAATCGAATACATCATGCAGTGATGACTCGATGATGCCCAATTCGGCAGTTCATTCAACATAACGTGTTCAAGGCACGTTAGACGGTGAAGAAACACTGTTGGCAAGTATCGTACGTGGCACTCGAGGCTTTGTACACATGACAGACCCGCCAGTGACATCTCACCTTTCATTCAAGGTATCAACGGGACATCGTAGCGTCGATTTGCGCCAACGATCGATACGGTATCATCGCGCATAAAAGAAAACACAAAAAACCAGAAACAGCCCGTAAACAAGGAGGCCACCCATAACGTGAATGCCGGGGCAACCCCTGTCTTTGGTTAAGCTTAATTTCGCTGCATATTTTTCCTGCTTGGCTCCATGACGTCAGTGAAGGCTCCGGGCAACTGAGACAATTGGGATGAGAATGAGCCACCAGGATATTCATCTCGGGAGGTTTTGAATGGAGAAGGACGGTATTAAGCTTTCAGCTAGACAATTCCGATCGGGGCGGTGTTGAGGCGATGCTGAGGCTATGGGGGACGCGTAGATTTTGGGTATTTGTTGAGAGAGGCAGCCGGGAGAGATGGGAACATGAGATTTGAGCTTGTGATGCCGATGAGAGAACGCGTTGAGGAGGCGATTTGAGAGGCCAAGGTATTGCGGTTGATTGACGCGTTTCTGGTGACGACGTGACTGAGGAGGCGGGGAGGGAGCTTGAACGCCTGCGATATCAGGGGGAATGTTTCCTGAGGATGAAATTCTTGCCTTGAGTATCAGGATTGATCGTGAAGAGTCTGATCATCATTGCGCAATTGTGGTGCTGTCGTGTCTTGAGCTAGCGGTGGTGGTGCGTCAATTGGGATTGGCAACCTCAGAGAGAACACGGGAATACTCTGTATTGAACATCGCAATGAAAGAAAATCTAGGATCAGCCTTGAATCGGCGATGGATTTGATTGCGCAACTCTTCGTCTTCAACGCATATTGACATGTCACAGGATTAATGACTTGGTCAAGTGTCAAATGCGCATGTCTACCCGGGACCTCTAATTTTAATCTTTGCGCAACCATATTTGATGAAATTGCTGTAAATTACACCAGATTTACCACAAAACAGACGAGCTTTTGCCGAAGTTGACAATATAAGATGGGCGAACTATGAATGTACAGCCTAGAGGTAATGTCCAAAATCTCTTGCCTTGTCTGGAGTTGTAGTCGGTCATCGTGTTGTATCAATCGCGTCGTGCGAAAGCATTGTAGACCACGCGACAGAACGCACATGGCACGACACAAACGTACTGTGGCTTTCCAACCGAAGCAGATGCTGGGGAATGGGATCATAAAGACAGCTTCACGTGTCGTCTCCAAACACAATTAATGTCAACCTAGTCTCGCGTTTCAAGGGCATTGGACCTTTGGTGATCAAGGCCTAGCTTCATGGTAATAGTACTTACGCTTGGAGTAGGGCTCTTGCACTCTATCTAAGAAGCTCTCGTGTCTTCACTACGTTCAAGGACAGATACACAGCTTGGGGGTGGTCCGTCGCTGTTCATTTCTCCCAGCAGAGCTACAAGGGTTCATCCATCGAATAATACCCTATCGTAGCCATACTGCGACATGCCACATCTCTCCGGATGTAGACTCGCAGCTGCACCGACAACTGGCAGTTTGTGGTCTACGGTCAGAAACCCAACGGCAAGCTGAAGAAAGCCGCAATGATGAGTCCAAACTGGATTGACCCAGAGCTTAGGCTGGCCCTGTCAATCAGTTCTAGCTGAATGAAAGCAATTTTGCCAGCGAATACCGGTTCTTCCGATGGGATACCACCTGATCAAAATATCTCTGCAAGAGGATGAGGATCGAGCGTATAGAGTCGAATAGAAGAACGGGTATTGGAATCGATCGCATCGCTAGGCTGGGTTCTTGACGGGGTTGTTGTTCGAGAACACAGGCGCGGTCGTGAACGATGGTGGGAGAACGATTGGTAGAGGAACGGAGGAGGATCGGCGCAGGCGGGAGGGGGACTAGAATCGTTGGAGATGTAATCCATTCGACGCTTGTTTGGTGCGCACCTGTGTAGTAACAGCAGGTACCTCTCAGTTCTTGGGGGCCAGCCGATGCCGCAGAGCAGTTAGACGTGTGTGATACTGTTGTAGGACAGCGACACCGGTGATCGCGGGTCAGTCGTGGCAGGGGCGGCGAGTCGTCGGCTACGGGGAAGATGGAGAATCAAGAGTCGATGGGAGGAGGGCTTCATCGTTTTAGAGACTTCTGGTCTTTCGGTGCCAACGCTCTTGAGTTCTCAAAGCCCTTCTGGCTCACGATGGTCGAGGCGCGACGGGTTGTTGAGGTCTCGGAGCGGGGAAGGCATCTCGAATTGTCGCGTGGAGTGGACTATGTTAAGTCATGAAAAACCTCTATAGCGAGCGCGGCAAACTCGAAGACGACAGCAGGAAGACGTGCGATCACAAAGGCCAAAGGTGATCAGGTATTCTTTCGCGAATGCATCTTGAGCGGTCGATTTGGTTTGGGATCGGAATGATAAATCTTGGGGGCTCATGTGTTGCGATAGGTGACGAGGTTAGAAAGACATTGTCGGCAGGATAAAATCTTGTCGAAGGACTGTTCTGGGATTCGAGCGCAGGAGGAGGGCAAGAGTATTGAGATCCTACATATTGATTGCTCTTTCCAAAATGCTGAACATCTTTGGGAAGCTCGCGCCACAGAGCGCCACACTCACATCCGTGGCGCAGTGTCCAAGTAGACCAACAGCCCAACTTCAAACGGCCACCACGGGCGCAAATGAAGAGATAAAAAGATAAAAACTAGCGCAATCAATTCCTTTCATCTTGGAGATCATAATGCCGATTTGAAATTGGCAAAAAAAGAAACTCCTGCGAGGGGACTCGAACCCCTAACTTTCAGATTAAAAGTCTGACACGCTAACCAATTGCGTCACGCGGGACGTTTTACTTAATTGGCATTCTCTGCACAAATTTTAGACTATAACCATGACATCCATCGAATTTCGCAAGTTCTCTCACCATTCTCTGAGTGTATTGTGCCTTGACTGTAGTATTCTACGCAGTTATGACAAAAGGGATAGTTGCTTTCTTATTCCCACTGCGACTTGGTTCTTAAAAACTCAGACATTCTGCTTTTTATTAGATACTCACTATGCCAATATCTCAATTGGCATTGTGAACACCAAGCCTACCCTGCAGGTTATATGCATATTACAATGGAACTGTGATAACGCAAGTCCCATGCTTAAATAATAAGGTCTCTGTATTCAAATCCCTTGAAATTACCTCTCACTGCTCAGACGTGAGAAGATGGGCTTTTTCTGGCCGCTGGATTCGCGCGACAATTCGCAAATGGCTCGGTTCATAGTGATCTTATCGCAAAGCTATCATCATGACATTTTCATAGACATAGACTATTTCATAGACCCGCCCCAAATAAAAGAGCGCAGTCAACAGTAGCGGATATACTCGAAATACTGGAAGAAACTAACCGCCCGAGCTGTACCCATAGAGCTGTAGATGACGTGACGCGCCTTCAATTCCTCCTTGAGATTGACCCTTCTTCCCACCTTTATGACAAGAGTCTTACCATCAGACTCGATGATCCAATCATCTGGACCAAGGATATCGCAGAGTGCACCTCTGAGCTTGTCTAGCCTGCAGAACCGCTTGATCGGGAACTCATGTCTGAAGACGAGCTTGTCAGCGTCGACAGCATTATTGCTGCCCCACCTTTTGATAGTAGTAGGCATTGCGTCGTGTTGTTGGGTGCTGTGTTTGATGGACTTGTTTACGGGGACGAAGTGTATGGGGATGATAATTTGGGATCTTGGGGGCCTTTTATAGGTGGCCCTGGAAACGAAATGCAGCCAGCATTGACACTACTTGATCCGGCTCACTTGCTGAAGGAACTCATGATAAGAGTATCAGTGTCTGAGTTGATACGAGAACTTCACGGGACACAAGATTGATATATCCCTATTCACTCGGTAGCTTTTGACTGGTTGACAGATACCAGACATCAGTTGGACAACGATGTGCTTCAGTAGCGAATGTCTGAAGTACTTGTCGTGCATTCACAACGAAAGTCAGAGCAGCGTTAAGAAGATGAAACATGTTGACGCCCCTCATGACCGCAATAACCTCTGTGAATAGACCACGGTCAGTGGTCCGGTGAACATCCCCAAGGCCATCAAGGGATGTTTTCGATGCTGAGGAAGCCACCTGTCTGCTTTGCTCCAAAGGTCAGTCACCTACAGATATTTTGCACGTGCAGTCATGAAAAGAAGTTATGCGCCAACGATCACACCCTCAATCAAGGTGATGCTCGATCCAGCACAAAGACAATGAATCGAAAGGATCCAACGACTAGGTATAAATAGAGCTACAACCCCGAATATTTCCCATGCCAAAAACCACAACACAACCAAACCTCCACATACTACCAACTTCAACACTAAAAACAATCATACCTTCTGGATCTTGCACCAAGACCAACCAGGGAGCCGCCGAGTGGTCCTGTGAGCACGACATCAAACTTGAGCTCATCAACAACAAGGGAAAATTTGAAGAGGCCTTGAGAGTCATTTATCCTCTTGGGTTCAAGGTGAACTACAAGTATTGTCCCAACACCTGCCGTGTAACGGCGCTCGCAAAATCTAAAGAGCCATCCGATCTACAGAAAAGGCTCCAAGATGACGGTGCTATTCTTCAGAGCTGAGGAGATGGGAGCTTAAATGGATGGCCCATTATCTCGCGGAGGGAAGGGAACCGTACAGCGAATATCATTTTGAGATGCCATGAACTACCCGTAGTCATTCACATAGGAATCGCATAAGTTAAACCGCCATAAATGACGAGTGAAAGAAGTGATATTGTGAGATGTTCAAGTTAAATCCAATGGTTACACCAAGATCCTCGTAGTCACGGTGAACCTGCACAAGATGTGAATCGAGAAGTGAAGGGACCTGAAAAGCCGAGGAAGCCTGAAACCGCTTTGTTGTTCTGAGCCCATGCACGTTGCGAAGCTTCGGGGCAGTGATGATAAGGTCTCCCAAAGTTCGCGATAACTCGGAATTAAAGACAGCACTGAAAACACCACAGGAGCAGTATGTCATAGATAGGTAGGGAGAAGTTGAGGCTCATTATGTGCGGCGATCATAAGCTATCAGTCTCAACTATACATAAAACAAAACGAAACAACAAACGATATCAAAACAATATACAACCAACTCCATAAAGTGTACATCTACTGACAATCGCTATACAGCAAGAATGGCCGCGGAATCAAAACTAGGAGATAATACAGTATGGCACACGTTCACAAGATATATCCCAGAATGTTTTGTTAGCGACTACTCCAAACTGGAGAAAGGTTTGAAGGAATTCTTCCCTGGGGGAATTGATGTCACATTTGAGAAGGAAACCACAGATCATGTAGCACATTACAAGGTTATTGGACTCAGAGACAGTCCCGATAACATCAACCTGCAGAAATTCCTCACGGACGGTGAATATGTTCTACGGGATTGAGAGGGGAGGTAAAGACGGGGGAAGGCAACAGCAAGGCAAGCAGGCCGCCGTAGTAGAGACCTCCTTAATCTTCAGAATTGAACTTATGAGTTTAACTCAGTTAAGTGTATAAATTGAAGCTTTGGTATCTAGCAAATATAGTCAACAGAACCAGGTGATATCGGAGGAGCTCTGAGGGGAAGTCAATGGAGCAAGTGATGGTGCCTGGAAGATTATGCACATAGTGCGTTTGTTAGTCGTGAATGACCCTTTAAAAATGCGCAAAGAAGCTTCTAGACCAGTGACCTAAAAGACCATTCACTTCTTCGAAGCAAGAGGTCGCTGTTGACGGCCCAGGGGTCGTGAAAATGTGCTTGTAGATATGGCAGTGATAATGCAACGGGCAAAGGGTATTGAGTATAGACAGGGGCGGCGAGTCCGTTGAATGAACGGCCAAGATGGAACAAAACGTGACCTCGCATCCACTGAACAATTGCACTCATAATACCTAAGAATTATATCCCCCATAGTCAAAATGTCCCGAGACTCTACTATCGGAAACAACGATGAATACAAGAAATGCAACAAGTTCATCCCTCGCAGGCTTTGCTTGGTGTGTTTTATTGGAGACTGGAGGTATTATGATGGATGGACATCCTGGTAACATGCATCCTTGTGTAGATAATAGACGATATCTTGCTATTAGCCCAGCGACTACTGGGCAGCAAGAGGTTATTGAGAAATTCTGGACCGTAATTGGAGATGATCGGTCAACCTATGGTCCCAGCCACCTCCCCTACTAAAGCACTCCTAGATATGCTTTAATTGCGAGTCGGTCTTATAGCATTCGCTTATCAGTTCAGTAAAAAGCCTATCACCCACGTCCTTTCCTTCCTTAGACATTGCGTAAGGCGCTCTTCTACGAATAAAGTTAGCCCCAGATCTCGATTATCGTCGCGCAAGCCACTCACGGTGTGATCTTGAGGTCGCTGATATACTGCCCATGAGACTCTTGTCCAAGAACACTAGCAGCATGTAGATATTTCCCCACTCCTTGAGCGAGCTGCTTCTCTTTGTTGATGAAATGCCCAGCAATCGAAAGAGCAATGCGAAAGTATGCGGGATATGTCGCGCCGAAGTTGGTCAGAACTGGGCCAGGTGAGACCTCATTAAGAATAACCAAATCCTTATTGATACGCTGCGCTAGGCGCTCCACAACAAGAGTACTCATCAGTTTAGAGTCTTGGTAACGGTTTTTGTCGAATCTGTTCCTATCGTCCAATTGTTCCATAATCGCAGCTTCGGGCGCGAAAGGCTTTTTGGTGAAGCCATGATCCATTTGCACAAAACTGCCCACCCAGGTCAAGCGAGAGGGTCGGGACTTGCTTTTAGCTGTTTGTTCAAGTAGCGGTAGAAGCTCGAGCGCCAGAAGGGCGGTTGAGTATACATTGACCTGCATGATATTCTCATGGCCTGACTTGGAGATCTTGAAATCGTAACCTCCAACTCCTGCGTTCAGGATGGCGATATCAAGTGTGTTGGTCAGAGAGGAGACCTGGTTGGAAAATGCCACAACACTACTGTAATCATCAAGCTGAAGTTCAACAACGTGAACTGACACTTGAGGGTTTAGGGCCAGGAGCTCCGATTTCAAAGTTTCGCCCTGTGATACATTGCGAACGGCCATAATGAGAGTTTTGACACCCTGTTTGACAAGTTCAATACTAGCAGAGCGGCCGAGGCCATTGGTTGTTCCGGTGACCAAGACGGTTTGACCGTCAAAGCCAGGAGTCCTGTTGATTTCTGTAGGCATATTTAGAGGGAAGGAAAAAGGCTGCACTTGAATGTTGCTTAAGTAATAATAAAAGGGATTGCGAGGGTTGGTGTGTTCAAGGTGAAAGATGATGATTTGGACTGAGATTTCATACCATTAGTTGTACCTTTATATACCTGGTAGGTAAGGCAGTCTCATCTAGACACACTTCTTTACCTCCTGCCACGATTAGTCTTTGCATAAGCGGGCTGCAACTGCCTGCATTATTCTGCATTTCTAAGATACAGTGTTCCTATTGGTCCGGAACTCCGCTGTAGCCGGAGTTTGGAGTGACTCTATTGGTCTGTAAGTCCGCCGATGCTCAAGTGGCCGGTTTTAAGATACAGTAACCATATTAGGAAGATGCTCAATTAATTGGGATCCAACCGAATCTTTCTATCATTAAACTTGATTATTCATCGAGTCGCTCAAAGCCGAGCCGATAAGAGAAGCCAATACAATAAAGCTCCGTTTGACTGCAACCGCTATGCCGCGTCAGTCGTCGCGCGTCAGGTCTTGCCTAGCTTTCAGACTCGCCAAGGCTCGGTGCTGTCTTCAGAACCCACATGCGGGTCATTAACAACTTGGCCTGGTGAGTATTGTTGGATTTAAAGGGCGACTTCTGAATCGGTAACAGAAGGGTTGAATAGTCTAGTTGGCAAAGAATGCGACGTGCGGATGTCTTTTTTCTCAAGGTCGAAAACTTGAACCTGAAGCAGCAATTCTCTTGACCAAGAAGCCAATAATGGTGTATGTTTCTTAGCAAGGAGCTGCAGGCTAGCACTGGTACTGAAGAGTGCGATGGTTTGGTATACAACCATTGGCCAGGGGGAGAGAGGCTGTATTCATAGCACTGCAAAGCTGCATTTAATCAGAACAAAGAGCTTCAGTCGGGTTGCAAATGGAGGTGGAGTGATGATGCCTTTCTTGATAATCTCATTGTAGGTCTCAGATATGTGAATGCTGCCTCAACGAAATGGTGTTGGCCGAGTAGATATGTCCAACACGTTCTATAGAGGAATAAAGACTCACTTCAACAGTGAAGCAACGGCAAAAGCCCAATTGAGGAGTAGCCACACAAGTTCTGAAACCCATGCTCGCTGAGAGGCCACCCTAGAAGGATTCACTCTGGAGAGGCAAAGAGACCGCAATCACCGCGCTATCGATAGTGATGATGTGCCTGATAGATCTGTGAAATGGCTCCAGTTGAAGGTTATTCATCGACAGAGGGCTGATAATCACGGTCCAAAATGACTGTGACAAGTGTCTGTTGCAACGACAGTGAAGCCACCACGAGGTGACGATTGACTATAGAAAGAGGCGACTCGCCAACCATTCGAGATAATCAGACAACATCAACAACAATACATCGAACTCGCCATAAACCTTTCAAATCCTCATTCACTACCTAAAAACGCCTATAAATTGCATCGAAGTACTGGGAAACTGAAATACCAATCAACATCATAAAACCCCTACAGCATCGCCACTTATACGATATACCGTGTTAGAACACCTATAGAACAATGGCGACTTACGGATCCCAAATCCATGACATCCCTATCCAGCTTATTGGAGACGAGAGTGCTTTTGAGAGAGCCGTAGAGGCCATTTATCCCGACGGTGTCACGTTGAACTATCACAGATCTGGGACTGCCACTTCGCCATGGCCAGTATGCAACGTTCAAGCAAACTCGGGCACTGGGCCTGCTGATCTCGTCAAACACCTCCAGGACAGAGAGATCATAATGAAAGAGTGAAGGAGATATGGGAAGATGGGTGGAGAGAATGCAAAGAGAACCCCAGAGGACGAGGAGGGGAGACATGGCAAGCAGAATACCATCACTATTCTAGTAATCTAGAGGAACTCTGAATAGTTGATTCAATAAATTGAGCCATGTTTCTCAATATGGAGGCTAAGACGAAGTGATGTTGTCCTCTAATAGGCTGAAAGCACTAAGTTCCGTGTAGCGATTATAAGCTCTCAGTCGCAGGATATCATATCTAGGGCTGAAAGCGCGTAGTAGAAAAATGGAGAGTTATAAGTAGGATCTCCAGCGAAAATGACATTCTAACCCGCAAATGAAAACGAAGGGAGTGAAACTGCTCAAAAACCATCTTACTCGCGTCCCTTTGGCTCTCACGTGGACCAAGGTCATAAAGTTTAGGATGTTAGGGCACAGCGAGGTCTAGACGAATGGTACGATGCAAGCTTTCCACGTGATCGAAGTGTCCCTTTTGTAGCCAATGACTCGTTTTAAGAAGTCGTATGCAGGTGTATCAATAGTTACTCGATTATACACTGGCTCAGAATGTCGCAGAACATATCATGAAGCGGATATCCTGAATTAATTCAGGTATTATTCTGGGTCACCAATCAAGGGCATGAGAAGCGGATTCATGGTTTATCCAATATAGTGGATAAAGAGGGGTTCTTGCTTCCGCTTCTTATACAAAGAGAAGAAAGGGCTTGCCATAGATTCTGCTACTTGTCGCTGAGATCTGTGGCTGACTTGGCTGCGAAAGGAAGGGGAAGCAGTTGGGCAGAAGATTGGGATACTGGACAAGTGTCCTTCATAGAAAAACGTTCTAGGTTTGATAGGGAATGCGCCAAAAGTGTCAGTGGAATGGAAGACTGCGGAAAGACAAATCACGGCTCTGCCAGACTTGCACGCGTGAGTCTGCCAGGTTATCGCCTTGATCTAACTTGCTGAGTGATCGATAGGGTTTACTTACTTAAACTTAACGGGTTTATATTCTCGTGACATGATGAGCGCTTGGTTCAATGTGTCTACTTGTACGACGGTCATATGATCACAAGGTTCACAACTTCAAAGTGTATTATGTTTGCAACACAAGTTCTTCAAAGCCCTAACTCAAGTCCAGGTGCATAAATATGCGTGTTCTCGCCGACCAAAAAGTCCCCTCTTTTCCAAACACGCACGCTACAGGATGTTGGTTTTCAACTTGTTCAATATCGCCATTTTGGCGCTTAGAAACCAAGTATTCGCGTCACCCGTCCAGGGCGACAACACACTTCACGCTGGCAGTCATCCCCCACCTCCTCCCTCGCCTCCAAT
>JABSSZ010000599.1:0-23262 GCA_013755755.1 Fusarium sp. NRRL 25184 | reverse complement strand
TGCGCCGTTGACCTTTTTGGATGCAGCGGGAACGAAGCCTTATACATTTGGAGTGTCTGGTTTTACGGTGCGGGATGCGAAGGCAATACTTTACTTTTAGGAGGAAGCTTGTCACTGGCCCTAAATTTGCCTTTCTATGGTAGGGGAGGCCGGCCTGCTTCTTATATTCTGTTTCTTTGTATGTCAACTTGTAGTATATCTTTTAGGGGGGTTTGTTTATAGGGCAAATTGTTAACTATGAGTTTGTTGCGTTTAATAATACTGTTGTTGGTCCGACTTGGGTCTTATTTGTACTTATGTATTTCAGAAATATAAAGCATTACATCGTTTCCGCGATCTACCTCTCAAATCCTTCCATCACCGTCCTTCTGTCCTTTTCTCGGTCCACCTCATCACTCCTCTCAACAAAGTCCTTCCCCTCAATCTTCCTCGCCTCCATAATACTCTTCCCCGTCTTCCTCTTCACAAGCGCCCTCGCACTCTGATAGATCCCATGACTCGGCAGTGCCACCAATCCTATCGCACCAGAACTCACCTTTGTTCCCAGATTTAACAACCCAATACCAACACCCTTCGCAGCACCCACGGCACCTTCTTTCTTCGCCCCTCTCACAGGCTCCATGACTATACCGCCTATCCCCTCAACCATACCATGCGCAAAGTTCTTGCCGGCGGCTATACCGCCTGATTTCCAATCTGTGACGGCGCCTGGGTCGTATGCTTTTCCGCCGTAGAGCTTCGGTGCATTGCGCATCCCTTCTGTCACGGCGTAGGGGAGGTCCAGCAGGAGGCCTTTGTAATAGTACTTGAAGAAGCCGCCGACGCCAGAAGCTGAGCCCTTGACGGCTGTTAGTGCGCGGTGGTGATGCTCCTTTTCGTGGGTGCTTTTTGGTGCAGGAGGAAGATCGATGCCTGCTGGTCGTCCAAAGACATCATCCGCTGAGGCGCGTTCTGATGAATCGCCAGATTGGGCTGCGCGCTCTCGGCTGCTATCGCTTGGAGTTGTTGGACGGAAGGCCTGGATTGGTTTGACGATGATATCAGACGCCGAAGTGACCAGCCCAATTGAAGTTGTAGTGAGTGACGACAAGGCCGCCGTCACAGGATCCCAGCGCTTATTCTCTATGTGCACGGGCTGTGATTGATAACTACAAACCAGTTAGCAATTTCAATCATATGTGGTTCTAGGGTTACATACTACTTGAGGTCCTTCCACGATACCTTCTCAGTCTGTACCAGTATCTCAGCCGCCATCTTGGACAGCTTGATATGCTTTCCCTTCTTCTCATATAGCCATACTGCAGGTAGGTTTGGTAGCAAATCACATCGCATGTCGTTGAGAGGCAAGTTCGCATGGAAAGACGCCACAGCTCGTCGAACACCAGCCTCGCTGGACATCTTGTCAGCGATTTGGCGTGCAGCGGTGGAAGCCTCGGGAGTCAGGCAGAATCGTATTGCTTCTGCTAGATTGTTGCTGTTGAGAGCCTTGAAAGGTATGGGAGCTGGACCGGCACCACCGGCGTGCACCATGTTACCCCAAAACGGTTGACTATCCGCCTCGGTCAGTTTGAGCACCAAAGGTAGAAGGAGGACGGCTTACTCTCCGAAGAAGGGCACAATTGTAGTAGGTTTCGCGTTGAGCAATCCGCAGGCCGTCGTGCCGGCACCTCCATGATGTACCACCGCTGTAACATGCTGGAACAGCCATTCGTGAGGACAGTCGCCTAGGAAGAAGACCTGATCGTCGCCAGGTGAGTCACCTCCAAGCTTACTCCAACCTCTCGAGACAATCGCCCTAGTCCCCGTTGCACGGACAGCCTCGAGAATTGTCGCTATCAACTTATCGGGGTCGTCGATAACAATGCTGCCGAAGCCGATGTATACGGGAGGTGGACCACTCGATAAGAACTTGGCCAATGATTCTTCTGGCTCATAGGACGGAGCATCGCGAAAGAAAAAGCCGCAGACATCTGGCAGCATCCCCGTCAGCAAAGTGACCAGTTAGTAAAGACGTGACTCAAGCCTTACCAATGTTTTCAGGCCAGTCAGCCGGCTTGGGTACCAAAGCCGGAGACCAGCAATACGTGACTGGCACGCCCAGCGTCTCGGTCAGACACGGACCCTCGCTGAAAGGAATAGCCTCCAGATCTAGGGTTCCTCTCCACGCATTGATGATATCGCCAAGCCTGTTTCAGATCAGCACATATTCTCATCCATAGACACTTCTCGACAACTCACCCTTGCCAAGTCATCCACTCAACCAAAGAATACGACACATAATTCGCAGCGCTCGCCGACATGTCACTCCCGTTGGCGCGCAGATTCGCCAGCGGATGACAAAACTCACGTGTACTCGTCCAGGGCATCGTGAACATGAGATGCAACGGAACGCCGAGTGCTTGCGCGCAATGGATATGCGCAAAGCTAGGCGGATTCGCAATAATCGCATCTGCAACAAACGGTCGTCCTGTGAGTTCATCGGGCTCGATGCACGATCTCCAGCACTTGTGGAGCATCTCATCGACCATTTTGCGTTTTCGCTGGATCTCGCCGCCGCGCAGTGTCTTCATGCTGGGGAACAGACCGGGGTTCTTGACCATGTACGCCATTAGTCTTTAAGAGTTAGCTGATTCACACTGGGTGGCGTCGTAAACTCACTCAGCCGGGTCGCCGCCGATTGAGAAAAACTCAAGACCAGAATCTCTCACGAATTTATCGAATTGGCCATGTGTCGCAAGTCGCACTCGGTGGCCGTGGCGCTGTAATTCTGTTCCCAGTGCAACAAAGGGCTGGACGTCACCTCGGCTGCCAACGACCTGAATGACGATATTGAGTTGAATGCTCCTCTCGCTTGTCTCGGTATATTCGGGTGGTGCGTTGAAGTAGTGTTCATGACGAATCGGTCTCTTTTCAGTAGGAACCAATCTCGACAATCGGCGCGCAACTCTCGAACTGAGATCTATGTCAACCCGCCCATCGTCGCGACTCGTTGTCGTGGCCTCCAATTCTGCCAGCGCTTCATACTGCGGGAGCTCATTCATTAGCGGGGCGCTATCATCATGCTCGCCATTTGCTGGTAGTTCGGGATAGCTCGTCTGTTGGGGTTGATTCTTCTGTGGCATGTTTGGTGATTAAGTGTGAGGAAAGTTGTAATTGAATGGAGGCGATCTCAGCTGCTGGGGCACTGGGCCCCTATTATAAGAGTTTTCAGGCCATTGCATCGCATTGCATTGCACAGACGACGGAAGGGCCGAGGAGACGCCATCTTGAAATACGCGTGTTTTAATTATGCGAAAAATGAATTAAATGCGGCGCTTTATGTGAGCTACGCTTGGAAATGTTTGAATACGCGTATTAAGAAACTGGGCTGTGCTGGGCTGAGCACGACCCGCTACGGATAGATACACGCTAGACTTGAACAGTTATAGCTCGCTGCCTGGGCTCGTTTAGATCCGAAACCCAATTTTAGACACAGGTTTAGGGTAACTACGGATAGCTGGCTTAAAAAAGTTAAGCCAGTTTGCGTGCTTGCTCAGGGTAATTACAACATCATTGTTTCTTGTCACTCTACTTTTAGGCTTTTGAATATAGTAGAAAATTTATATAGGACCCTTAACCTGACTATTGAGTTTGAGAATTCGGCAGCGGGAATTATGAAGACCCACTTTCAACACGCTATGGCACAGTAAACTGCCTATAGTCATTGATTTTTAATGTCCTCCATTATACATCTCTGATACTCAGGAGTACTTTTATCATGTATCTATATAGCCTTTCCCTCAACAGCAACGAGCGGATGCATCATTTAGTTATCATTGATTGATCATCGGCCTGGCGTGAAGGTGCTTTTGCTCTCAGGTCCATGGCCACGTCGCACGCCATTGTGCTTGAAATACTTGTGATCCTTCCAAGTGATAACGGCCGCCCAAAAGTTGACGACCCTGCGCAGTGTCAGCCAGTTCCTTGATGAGTATGAGGGAAAGCAACTTACGCAACGACTAGCGCTACTAGTCCGACCAAGATGCCAATTGCGCAATTCGCACCGATGCAGACTTGGGCGGCCATGTTAAACGCCAACCCCATCACCACCGCCCAGAAGACAATGTCCATTGTGTTCAGGATAGCGTTGGCTTTGAGACTTCCGAATCTTTTGAACTTGTCTACTTTTTGGGTGAGGTATTCATAGGCAAGGAAAGCGTAGGATTTGAGACTCTGGGAAACCGTAAGTATTCGCCAAAGTATGTAGGTTAGGGACTTAATGAAATAACCCACCATTGTAATGGCCATGATGTCCGATCTAGTCATCGGGATGCCTGATGGCTTTGTTGCGACTTTGGCGATACCGAGGATGAAGGCGAGGGTGATGGTGACGACTTGGAGGATAAAGACTTTGTTCTTCCAGCTGTGCTCGAAGAAGCGACTGTCGAAAAAGTCTCTGATGCCCATGTTTTCCGTGGCTCGATTTGAGGGTGGAGATAGAATGGCAGGTGTCCGTTGCTAGATGTCAAAAGAATATAAAAGTGAGAAAATTGAATGCGGGTATGTCAGAATATAATTTTGAAAATGAACAGAGGTTTGATCAAGATTTTTTCTGGATCTGATGCTGATATATATTTGTTGGTTCATGTTATGATATGGGTTAAGCTCTATACGCGTATAGATCTTGGCGTTTTGGGGTGAGCCGTACGCGGAGAATTGTAGATCAGATCGCAGATAAGCTCAGCCACGCCACCGCAAGGCGTTGCCGAAAATTGCACATTAGCTTCAAACAGCCCTTGAATCAATGATATCCTGCCTCAAGCCCTAGTAGATAACATAGCCCTCCAAAGAGCATTGAAGAATCAGTGGCACACAGCCACAGTCGATGTGGCTGGCACGGTGCACCAGCCTCAGACAGCATAGATCCCTGCAAGCTGAGCTGCATGTACATACAGGACCGATGATCAGGCTGCGTATTCTAGAAAAAGCCAACCAATGAATAAATAGAGCTGACTAAGAGTTGATAGCGCTTATTCTACCGATTGAAAATTAAACCCCTCATCTGCAAGGTTTCCGCTCCGTTTCCTACGGTGAAAACCCTCCGGTAAACGACTTCACCAACTAACCGATCGAATCCACTCTTCAGCTTACTGGATCCTACCTTAAAACCTCCAGTCCTAATCACGGCACTGTTGAAATGCCATTACAAAGTAAGAGAACTGTCAAGATCCACGAGATCCCTGCAGGAACCACGAGAGACCAATACCTTGACTTCGTCAAGCATCTTTGCACCAAGCCGCAGAAGCCCTCAAGGTTTCGCTTACCTCTGGTAACCAAGCATTTCAAAGGCAGATCCAAGGCAAATGCATCAAAGTTGTCGACATCAACGGATGGAGGGAAAGAAGAGTCAAATTTGAAGAATGGACCAGAACTAGTTGAAGTGGAACAAGCTGCATCACTTCTTGAAGATTCTCGGCCCACTGAAAATGGATGGATGACATACACGTACTGTCTCCAGAATGGTCAGCTAGTTGGCACAGTCTCTTTTGAGCATGAGATACTCAAAACCGAAGCCCTGGCACGACATGGGAAGGATGAAAAGTGCTCTTGGAAACAATGGATCATCGAGGATAACTTCAAAGGGATTACAACCCTATACGAAGCGGCTGATGCGAAAGTCGAGTAAGCCTCCCCTAGCACAGAATTATTACATACTGATCACATTCTTCAGTATCTGCGCAGTTCACGGTCTTGGTGGCAATGCTATCGACACATGGACTGCTAAGAGTGGTAAAATGTGGTTCCGAGACTTCTTACCAGAGCATGAAAAGTTCAAAAACAGCCGCATCATGACTTTCGGTTATGACTCGGACCTTACTGATAGAAGCACAGTTATGGAACTGGAGAACTGGGCAGAGACTCTTCTTCGATCACTAAACGAAGTACGAACTGGCGACAAGGTAAACATCTATTATCATAAGGGAAAGTGGGTTACATGGTCACGTCATTGACTCTGATATTTTAGGAGAAGACACGTCCGCTGTTGTTCGTATCTCACTCTCTCGGAGGGCTGGTTGTGCGAAAGGTATGATGATAACTGAAGAAGGAAAGCTTGTCAGCTCACCATATTTCTAAGGCTATGGCACGATTACATCTTACACCGAACTGCGAGAACCTAGCTTTATCGCAATGCGGTATCGTGTTCCTTGCAACACCGCATAGTGGATCAACAAAGGCCGATTGGAGCAGATTTCTGGTAGCGACAGCCCATGCGCTTGGAGGCGTTAGACCAGAAACAGTCGATAAACTAGAGTCGTTCAACACCGCTTCCGTTTGGGACACGACAGATTTCCTCAATCTGATTCCATGCCCGCCATTTAAATGCTTTGCGGAAGGCCTGAAAATGCACCTGAAAGGCACGAATCAACATGTAAGCCAAGACGCCTTCTACCATACCATTGCTGGCTCTGACGCTCTCTAAAGATTGTGACACAGTCCTCAGCCACTCTCGGAAAGAACCAGGCACACATGCTCATGGATGTTGATCACAGCTCCATTTGCAAGTTCAATTCCAGGCTGGGGACCTTTGTGACGATCACCATGGCATTACGAGAGTTACTCAACGAAGTGACTTCGGGTGGTGTTCAACAACCCAGGACTCAGCAAGAGCGCCGTGTATCAACCCCTATTGAAAGAAAAATAGGCCAGTCCTAATAAGATATTAGATGTTTGGCCAGCCTCGCTTCCTTGCTCATGCTTATCCACCTGACGGAGGCTTTTGGTGGGAGGGGAACGAGTTAAACGAGATTCAACACCAACTCACATCTACGAAGCCATTCTTTGGCCGGTCAAAAGAACTCAAGACCCTCGAAGCGGCTGTAACTACGAGTGATGTTCCGAAACTCACTGTAATTAAGGGTATCGCGGGAATAGGGTATAGCTTGAAGCAAGCTGGCTTTTACAATGCAGTACACTGACCTACTTGCAGCAAGACCGAGCTACTCCGTCAGTTTGCAGCCAAGCAAAGAGGACTCAGAAATGTCTTCTTCATCGCATCACAGGAAAAAGAGACTATCGACAGTGTTCTTTCCAAGATTTCGACAAGAATTGGCTTTGACATGATTGAGAACCCGAGTGCGAACCAGGAGCGATGGAGAAGCACTCCAGTCTCTGAGCGTATTCAGATCTTTATTAAGTGGCTGGGAGATCCTTGTAATAGGGAGTCGCTGTTCATGGTCGACGATATCGAAGCCTTCGGCTACTCCAAGATCCCGATTATCCTGAAATATCCGGCAAACCACACCATGGTTTCCACTCGCGACTCCAATTTGGTTCGAACGGATCGGGACTTTCGAGAATTCCGACTGCCTCCCCTCAGCCTCGTGGAAACTATGCAAATTATAAATAGCACGCTCAATAGCCTGTCCTCAGATCCAACCTCCTGGGCATGTCTTGATTTGATAGCCCGCAGAGTCCAAGGTCATCCGCTAGCAGCTCGAAACTCTATCCCATTCATGATGGAGCACCTGTCAACCTTTGAAACCCCCGCTGCCGCCTTTGTCGATATGTTGGATAGTCAATACACCGAGGAGCGAAGGCTGTTTTTCGAGTTCAGCTTTGAGGGCCGGTCACTGTGGGAGGCCTTTGATACATCTTTTGAGCGCCTTGAGCTACAAAAGGACCCACAGAGTGCAACAAAGCTGCTCCAAATACTCCCCTTCCTTTCCTTTGAAAGTACTTGCGTAGACTCTCTTTTCAAAATAGAAAAGCGTTGGTTGCGGGAGCGCGGAGAAGAGCTCCCTGATGTGGCGATACTGAATTCTGGCTACGCGGTCATATCGAGCTGGCTCTTTAAACTGCGTGGTGTGTCGTTCTATGTATCGAGTGGCTCTTTGAGTCCTGACAGACCCTTCAATATCCATCCGCTTGTATCCCAGTATATACTTCTGCAAATGGACGAGAGGACAAGGGTGAGTCTTATGAGACAGATCTTACGGTTCTTCTATGAATTAGAACGCAGGGGAGCCGATCGAGAAAGCCAAGTCAAGCCGCATGTCCAACATTGCGTACAAGTCTGCCGAGGACTTGGGACTTCATTGAACAGCTTGCGACTCTCACACGATATCATGGAGTGGGTGCAAGTGCTCCTTGTGACGGAAGTGGATGCCGTGGAGCGTGACCCGATAGGACTGTCGTTCGCAATAGTAGACGACTTCGTCAAGACCTGCATGGATACGAAAGAGTGTCTGCAGCGAAACGAAAACACCAGGCATGATGAGAACACCAAGTATAGGATGTTGATGGAATGTATGATGACTTATAGGGCACTGCGACGATGGATAGAAGAGCGGGAAGAGATACCCGAGTCTCTGAAGCCTTCGCTTTCGGAGGCGATCCAGGTGCTTCAAGCGATGGTCAGACTGCGCAATATTTATCCAGAAACCATTCAAGAGCTGGAGGAGTTCCGAGAGAGCTTGACCGAAGCTAAATAAATCACGTATTGAAGTCAATTGAGTGGGTTTGCCGCGTACCTTGGAACCCGCATATTTTGAAGACTTGACTGTGAGCTAGAATAAAACAGAGGAAGATCGGCTATACAATACATCCGAGCTGATGGCAAATTAAGCGGGATAACCAGGGTTTGATTGGTAGGGTGAGATGTGACTGAGCATGTGACTCGCGTACTGGAACACCTTGCTCAGCTCCAGAAACCTAGGCATCCCACTCCTGCCATCTAACACGTCTCAAAGGTAAATCAGTTGTCGCGTATTGGACTGGCAAAGTCTGAGCTGCGCCCAAGCTGCTTATCAACTGTAGCTCAACCTTTATCCCCATTCTTACATCGCTACGCTCCTCGTCAGTACGTCTAGTCGCGGCCCCTCACGAAACATGGGGTCGAGCGAAGACGACTTTCTCAAATTCTGTCACTTTGTTCGATCGTTTAAATGTGAGAGAGTTCCCTGTGATCTTTTTGTTCGCGCATGCGAGCCAAAGGTGACATGGTCGTTAAGTGGAGAGGTGATACAGAAGCTCCCAATGGAGGCGGGGATTCCAGAATGGCTTCTCAATTTATACAACACCAACAAACCCTTCTTCCACGATCCAAAAGTTAAGGCGCCTATCAAATATATTGAAATCACTCTAGAGAATGGAATTTTATACTTTCAGGCACCTAACACAGGGGAACCCGAGCCTCAGCTAGATGAGGAAAGATCCATCATCGATGAACGCGCTATGGCTCGAGATCGCTTCGCAGTTTTCCTACATGCATTCCCTTCTATCAACATAGAAATCATCGGAGAAGAAATGATAAATAGACTGATTGATAGCGCCAAGAGCTCTATCCTGCCATTGCTCTCGTGTCTCACGGACGAAGATATTGAGGATTGGCCTTTGCCAAAGAATCCCGAGGCGTGAGTTGATGAGTATTATACTTACTGTGATGGCTTAACTAATTAAGATAAACTAGGGCAGACATATATCTATTCTCCCTCTTCGAGTTCCTCCATCAGATTGTTGATGTTTTAAACATCGAACAACCCTTGCTTCCGTCATCGTTACCCGAGCGACTATTGGGCACTGGTCCTTATGGAAAGTTGAGTAACTGCATCTTGGCCCATCAGGGGACTGCTGTTGATTTCAACGGATCTACACTCAGCGGCCCGAGTCCAGTAGAGGTCAGCGTCTTATTATCCGAGAGCAAGACTGATGAAAGATGGAACGCCGCTTTTGGATACACTTTATCGATGCTGCTGACAAGCGAATCTTTGCGAGGGAGGGCCGGGGCACCAGATGAGCGCCTCACTAAAGCTCTATCGGCCTGGCAACCTGTGTCTCCAAATAGTCCTTCTACGATGGAATCCTTGGCAGCGATGAGCTTCTGTAGTCAGTCGCAACTAGATTTTATTAGCATGCCATCTTTCCCCACATTGGATACCAGGACACTTAAAGGACTCCTACTCTCACGGCGTAAGCAAGATCACAAAGCTGCAGAAACTCTGGCGGCGACTATCGTGGATATCACATCACATTATGGACTATCCTCCATGCAATTTGGAATAGTCACAGCAGAGATGGCTAACTGCTACAACGTTCTCCGTCGTGAGGCGCAGGCCGAGGCTACTGTCCGCAAAGCTCTAGAAGCACGATTAGACCCAAGTCTCTCGACTCGACGAGACGGAATCTATCTGAAATTTGCTCTCATCGACTCCTTCATAGGACGAGCCAGATACAGCGAGGCAGTGCCAATACTTCAAAGCATCCTTGAGAACCCCAACATACCAGCAACGTTCCGCATGATGAGCGCCCTTCGCCTCGCAAGGTCACAACGGAGGATGCATGAGGATATACAAAAGGCTTTCGAAGACAATAGCCCCCTGTGGACAGGCCTCACACTGCTCAGTCATGTGCCTCAGACTCTCACGTTGGAATATGTTGAGGAGTTAGCTTGCGGTCTCTCCGAAATACCCAATGTGAACCTAGGGAGTCCTGAAAAGGCGGGAGAACTTATCGATGCTGTTAACTCCATGTTCGAAAAGGACGGCAAGTCAAGTTCGCTCACGAACAGCCCATCCTGGGACTGCTTTTCAAAGGTTCAACAAGAGTATTTAAAAAGAACTTCAAAGCCCGGAGAGCTAGCAAAAGGAAAGCAAGAGGAAGAGCATGAGGAAGATGGTGACAAGAACCAAATGGACATTCATGCCTCCGTTCAGCTTTCCCCTTGCTTTCCCCTTAGAGCAGATGCTGACATATCTGACGAGACAGGACCTTGGTCGGAGAGATTAGTCTTGTCATTCGGTACCGACCTTCACCCTTTATCATGAATACATCCAAAACTAACCAGAAACCCTAGATAGTGGAGGAGTTCGTGCTCTATCTAGTCTCCTGATCATCAAGCGCATCATGCATCGGATACAGGACCTCGAAATCAACCACCCCGACGGCCCAGCCTACTCGAGTAGATCATATCCGTGGATCGGTAACAGGAATGACCTTCCTTCAGGGCTAGTCGAGTCGGATCGAGTTGATGAATTCCTCCCTTGTCACTACTTCGATTACATGGCCGGAGTATCAACTGGAGGGCAAGTAGTAAACACGATGAGCGGAGATACTAGCTGACACAACTCAAAGCTTGAGTGCAATAATGCTGGGAAGGCTTCGAATGTCTGTGGATATGGCCATTCGCAAGTTCGTGGACTACGGGAATCATGTTTACGGAGACCGTCGACGGTTTCAACAATGGCCTCCATTCCTTTCATCACGCACCAAGTACTCAGCCGCACAGGCCGATGACTTCCTCAAGAGATTGCGCATCACATACCAGTGGATGAGGATAGAAGAAGGAGAAGAAGAGCCTTTAGATTTCGCGAGGGAGCATTTCGAGTCCGAGGGGCCTGGTACTCGAACGTGAGTTGATCGCCCCAACTTCTGTTGCCTACTTACAGGAGGAAATGACTAAACATTTGGAAGTATGATCACGTCTTGGCGCGTCGGGGATAACCCTAACATTGAATTTATCTGGAGAAGTTATAAAACTAGGCCTCTGCAAACGATAGGTGTAAACTCTATGGCTACGATATGGCAAGTTGCCCATGTCACCTCTGCCACTCCTCCTTACTTTGATGCGACGGCAATTGACGGAATCTCATTCTTGGATGGAGCAGCTGTGATGAATAATCCTTCTCGCAGTGCGCTTCAAGAGGTTTGGTCCCTGCACCTCAAGGCCCCGGCCGTTTTCGTCAGTCTTGGGGCAGGGCAAGTTGGTTCAGTCCTTCTCGAAGCGCTCGGCAACTCGAGATACAATTCTCAGCCACACATAAAGAGTCTACTGGAACACGTAATAGACACTGCGGCAGAAACTAAGGACTGGTTGGATTTTGCGAAACTTATTGGGCTGGATCAGGCATACAGACTAGACGCTGGAGCAGGTCTGTCCGATATCCCTTTTAACGAGTGGAATTCAGCTGGAGAAGAAAGGGACACATTTGAAGGTATCAGCCACAGAACCGACACATATCTCGACACAGCCGATGTGAATCAATTGATTGATTGCATTGCCAAGGAGGCAGTTCGGATTCGACGTGCAAGAGCACAGACAGAACGGTGGGAAGCTTTTGCGATGAATGTGGAATACTCTTGTGTACTCTGTGCAGGGAAAAGAGTGGAATACGTCTGCAGTCTTCGTGCGGATCTGCGAGCTCATCTAGAGCAGAGCCATGAAGCCTGCGAAATGTCTGATCAAGCGGTTGAGACCTTTCTGAATGAAGCGCGCAAGTATAGAGGCAAGGCTCCCTTTGGGTCAGGATGGCTATAGCGATGTGTTGGAGAGGAACCACATTATATACTAGCCGCAAAAGAAGGAAGTGATAGCCTTGAATAGGGGGGAAGATGAGTATATTTGCTATCTGTGTACTTTGGGCTTTTGCTTGATCTAAAGCTTTCTGTGTCACATTAACCTTATGATACTTCGACTATGCAAGGTTCCGAGGTTAGACACCAGTTAGAGGTGTTCTTATATGTGATTCGATTGATCCAATGTCTGTTCCAAGCTTGCGATTACAATCATCCTGCCAGAGAAAATATGTGATCAAGGTCAGCTTATAGGGAAGTAGTCGAAGGATCAACATCTGAGTACAACTAGCTAGTTATAAACCGCCGACAATATGCCAGTTTTCCGATGGCAGTTAAAATATATAAAAGATTGGTCAGCCTTGCGCAACACCATAAGCTCATGCCAGAGATTTAGGTTGGCTTCTTCGCCCTCCCTCTCCATCCGATTGAAGTGATTGATCTGTGTGCCAAAGATCTCCTTATGCTTGGGCGTGAGAGACCATTTCTCTAGACGATCAAGTGACTCCCACATACTGATGCTCCATGTCTTGCCAATTGGATTTCCGTCATCGTCTTCTATACGCATATATCTATTGGAGAAACAGCCAAAGTACTGACTGTTCTTTGTGAGCTCCTCCATGCCACTGTCGAGAGTTGGTTTGATCTCTGAGTTGTATGATTTGATCTCTGCTGGTGTGCTGTTCTCCCAGACTTGACCGGAGCGGATAAGGCAAAGGTTTTCGTGGGGTTCAACAGAAACAAGCTTCCCAAGAGGGTATGGCGAAACTTCCTCGTCTTTGAGAGATGGCCAGCCATCTGGTTCAAGAGTATCTGTTTGTGACCTCGGAATGCGGTCTCGGGCAGATCCCCAATATTCATGGGTATCAGTCTCACCACTCATTGACTCTGCGATGACTGAGTAGCCCTCTGGATTCGGTAGAGCAAATGTAGTCTCCGTATCAGTAATCGGGACTGTGTACAGCTCTTTAAATACTCCGATGTTGGAAGCAGGAGATAGCCCTCCATACCACCAATCTGGAGGCAGTGTTGTTTCCCACTCTCGATAGGTTGCAACATCTTTCCAATAGAGAGTGAAGACAATGTTGCGATAGCCGCTAGAGTCTGTGAAGCTCGATCGAACGTGGTGGTGCGGCCCTAATTTGTTGCGAATGGCCCGGCGGATTGAATCAGCTGCGACTGTTGGGTCGGTCGAGGGAAGATGTTGAACGCCGAGGTCGATTGTGACAATAGCGGTCGTGTCTTTGGGGAATCGTGCGGAGTGAGAGGCTTGCTGAGGGCCTCTGAAGCACCGAGGGTGATGGAGTGGTTGCGTGCGATTGACTTTGAGATGGTTTGGAATGGCAGGCTCCAAACAGGGCCTCTTTGGCGTGCTAAGCGATGGTATTAATACAAAGGGCAAACGGCCAGAAACAATTTTTGACGTCGCATTGGAAACAGGTTGAAACGGTTAAACATACCTTGAAACAGTCATGTTTCAGTTTCTGATACTGGGCTCGTACGCGAGATGATTGCCTCTGAGATTTCGAGGTATTGGACTCGTAATGCGAATAAGAATATTGGGATAATTGAATCAAGATACAGAAACTGATTCAATTCTTTAGATAAATAATGCTATATTATACTTTAGGCCCATCAATTATTTGTACGAGTCGTCGATGCCGCACTGAATGCCGAATGCTTCCATCAGGGGGTTACATTGTTTCGCTTGACGCTGTTGACGCTGGAAGCGAGGTGGGTCACCTCAGGCAAGGTCTAGACCAAAAGCCAATTTTGGCACTAAACTTTAGCGGCGCTGTTGACGCTGAAGACGCTGAAGACGCTGAGCATCGCGTTGCCAAATAATTTTAGGTAAACATTTCGCTTTGGAGCGCGAGTCAACAGTCAAGATTTGAAGCATTACCTTGATAGATATATAGACGTTGGCTTTGCATAAACAGATTGAAGTCTCATTAATCAACAAAGAATAAATACTCAACAGCGAGTCTTCCAGGTAAACCAACATGGATATCAACAGCCTACCAAATTCGACCGATAACAAGCAAAACAAAGTCCGCATCTACGTCGTCCAGCGATGTCCCCGTCTCTTGGACCTCGAGCACGGCGTCCAGACCGCGATTGAAGAGATTGCGACAGCAGCAAAGGCCGGAGCAAACCTCATTGCCTTCCCTGAAACATGGCTGACTGGATATCCCGCATGGGTATTCGGCATGGCGAGCTGGAATGACCCCGAAGCCCGAAGCTGGTACAAAAGACTCG
This sequence comes from Fusarium sp. NRRL 25184, assembly GCA_013755755.1. Lineage (NCBI taxonomy): Eukaryota > Fungi > Ascomycota > Sordariomycetes > Hypocreales > Nectriaceae > Fusarium > Fusarium sp. NRRL 25184. Next base: position 8,676 of record JABSSZ010000599.1, on the reverse strand, counting down.
TTGAAGCCAGTCCAACCACTTCAAGCTCCCATATTTCCCGAATCAGAGACGCTGCGATGGAGAACAGCATTGAAGTCGTGCTTGGCTTCAACGAGAGAGCTCGAGAAACTGGTGGGACTATTTATAACAGTGTCGCGATGATTGGACGAGATGGTTCTCTTCGTGGTGTCCATCGCAAGCTCACTCCGACGCACGCCGAGAGACTTGTCTGGGCAAATGGCGATGCGCAAGGTCTCAGAGCATATGATACCAGCTTTGGAAGGATCGGTGCGGCGGTTTGTTGGGAACATTTTCATCCTCTGATCAGACAGGCTCTGCACAACGAAGATGAGCAGATCCATATCGCCCTATGGCCTGACATGCCCTCAGCACACCAAATCGCTTCTCGGCAATATGCTTTCGAAGGCAGATGCTTTGTTGTCGCTGCAGCTTCGTATCTGGACAAAGAGTCTGTCCCTCCCGAACTGCTGGAGGGATACGTCAAAGGCGCTGGATCGGCAGACCTCTTTACAGGTGGTTCAAGTGTCGTTGGGCCGGATGGGGAGTACGTTGTAGGTCCTTTTCATGGTCCGGAGCCGTTGATTGTGGATATCGATATTGGACAGACCATTGCTTATAAGCACGATCTTGATGTTGCAGGACATTATTCTAGACCGGATATCTTCAAGCTGTCGGTGAATAGGGAGGGCGATCGAAGATGAGATCCACAGATAATCTTCAAAATAGAGCTAGGTTCCATCCTCTGTGCTTGGAGACGTCTTGCCATTCAACTGCCCTTGGTCCATTCACCGTCCAAATCTCGTCGAGAACGTCAATACATGCATCAACATTCTTAAACTTCCTCCATTTGTTCATCGTGACAAGTCGATTCCGTATGACACTGGCCTGCCTCGCATTCTCAGCCCGGCTACCCGCAACGAAAAGCGGGAACAGCAGAGAGCACTCAGCGAATGCGCCTTGGGGTATCCTGTCCGACAGAGCTGAGATGGCCTCGATATGCGTCACGACCCCTCCAGCTACTACGTCTGCGACAATTCGCTGCGGGAAACGTTTGCGTAGAACGGACTCCAGGTAGATGAAGGCCGCGCTGCGGTACGTTTCGCTAAGTAAGGCGAGAGGTTCGTCGCTTGTGATACCAGGCTTGCACTTCCACTCCGCAAGGCCATTCGCAATTTCGTACGCCTTCTGTAACATCGACTCATCGCATTCATCAGAACCGAGAAGGCTTATCTCAGATAGGTAAAAGATAATCCTCGGTGCATAGGCGCAATATGGATCGGCCAATGCATTGTCGCTTGACATCCAATAATCGCCAGTTAATAATGGCTTCCGATCCAGCGATATGCTCGTTAAGCTATCATGATAAGCGAAAAAGCGAAGCAGCCACTTTGCTTCAAAGCTCAGGTTTGTAGAGCTGCGTATTGAGTCGAGACATGCTGCTGCACCAGCAACATGACAAGTCCAGCCGACGCTCGTTCCATCCGAGATGGTCTCTAGTGCGCACATTACCATCGCAATGGCGAGGCGCATTTCACTTGTTAGACTGTTATCTTGATCAAGAGAGTTTCTGAACGTGGTCAAGACGCGACCCCGGTGTTGAAGGGATATGTCTTTGAACTCTGGATTGCACATAGCGAGGTGTGTTGATGACAGCGCAGTTATGGCGTCCAAGAGGACTGGACAGTCGAATGCCATTGGTAGAAGGACTGAGATAAAGCAATTATTCTCTGTATTCGTCGACAGCATCTGTGCCAGAGTCGTCGTGTAGTAACGCAACATGCTTCGTCGACCCATGCTCAGATCTGTAGAGTGCCCATCATCTGGTCGAACCATATCCACAGGTTCACTGATACCCGTATGCGCATCAGGGCACCTACTCACAGCACCCCCCGTAGGAGGCGACTTTCTGACCCTCCGGGGTGCTTGGTACTCGCATATGAGATTGAGTCGAGTGCAGTCCCCACATACAGGCACCCTCGTATCACATTTCTTCCTGCGCTGCCGACATGTCAAGCATCCATGCTGCTGTCGCGTAAAAGGTTTCTTAGTGCGCTTTTTCGCTGGTGGTGCGGACCCAGAGTTGAGACTGCTGGAGGATAACAGGGTTTCGGAGGGGCTGGCCATAACTGCCAAGGTTGCTGCAGGTAACGCTATGGTAGTGTTCAGGGTGAGATGAAAAGGGAGAAGAGAAGATGAGTGGAACATGAATCATTCCTGGCTCTGGATGCGCAATATCCGCTAACTCGGTACGGAGACGTCAAGTTCATTACTACGGGGTTTACCCCGCACTTTTACGATAAACTCAATCAGCCAGCTACCGGTGGTCCGAGGAATCATTTAGTGTTATGGTTGACAGAATTAGTTCTTATTCTCCATGTAGGACTGGGCCACAGACGCGCTAAGATTTCTGTCATCCCGTCTTAGTTTCGCTGCTAGTTATCGGATCCAAGACTTGGAGATTAGCTTTCAGGCCACTCTTATCGCTCTTGACGCCCTTGACGCTGAAGCTTCTCCACAGTCCCAGCATTCCGGTCATCTTATCTAGAACTAGCAGGATGACATGTCAAGCGAAGCATCATTCTTATCATAACTCTCGGTTCGTTATTTACACAGATCCAAGATGTTTATAATAGAGAAGATGCATATATAGATGGTCCTCATCTCCACATTGTTGGGCTCTGCCAATGTTCTTCGTCGTCCTGTCATTTACTTCAATCATCTCACACGGACAACCTCTTTATCTTGAAGTGTTCTATCGGCAGAGACCCCTTCAGCAGTCCCCCTCAACATCAACAGCATTGACTGAGCAGAGCGTGAAAGATCTGCGACCATGAAAGGCGACTCTCATCACACAATGGTTCCCTCGGAGCAGTCAGCCATTGCCTCAGTAGTCTCATGCGAACCCTCACCAGATGGCAAACCTCAAATCGAAAATGCAGACTATCAACAAACCCACCTCCGAAAGCGCTTCACGCTTGTATCGACAATCGCATTCGGTTTCACCACTATGAACTCCTGGGTAGCCTTCGCATCCGGTCTCGCCGTCCCTCTCTCATGCGGCGCTGGACCAACTCTCATCTACGGTCTTCTCGTTGGGGGCATCGTAATGAGTATCCTCGCAGCAGGTTACGCAGAACTGGCGTCGGCGTTTCCATCTGCAGGCGGCCAGTACCACATTGTGTATATGACGTTCCCAGCTTCAACACGTCGATTGGCTGCGTTCTTTACAGGGTGGATGTCGATTTTATATACCATGGGAGCTACGGCGTCGTGTAGCTTTTTTGTCGCACAGTCTATCTTGAACTTGGTTGTGCTATGGAATGAGACATATGTTATACAGAGCTGGCATGTGTACCTTGTCCATATCTGCCTATGTACCATCGCCTTCCTGGCTGCTTCTCGGTTCCCAGCAGCTATCGGAAGCATCGGTGTCTCAGTGTTTTGGCTCTCGGTTATCGGCTTCATCGCATCGCTTGCAACTCTTCTAGCCGTTCAAGAAGTTAAGCAGCCCAGCAAATTCGTCTTTGCCGAATTCACAAACGTTTCTGGATGGACAGATGGATGGGCTGCTATGATCGGTCTCGCGAGCTGTCTCTGGGCCTATTGCGGTATTGACGCGCCAAGTCATCTCTCGGAAGAGGTCGACAACCCAAGCCGAAATATTCCCATCGCAATTGGTGTTACCATCATACTCGGGATTATTACAGTGATCGGTTGGAATGTTGGTCTCATGTATGTCATCAAAGACGTTCAAGGACTTATTGCTTCAGGTGCCCCAATCATGGAAGTGTATAATCAAGCTCTGGGGTCAAAAACAGCGACGACGATCTGGGCTGTCTATTATATCCTCGTTTTCTATCACATCATTCTCAACCTTTTCGTCTTTTCATCTCGGATCCTATGGTCATTTGCTCGAGACGGCGGTGTCCCCTACTCCTCCTACGTCTCTCGCCTCAAATGGTCCAACCCAGTCCGCGCAACAGCAATCATGCTCTTGCTTCAGATCATCATTGGAATCCTCTACATCGCTTCGAAAACAGCTTATAGCAGCTTCATCAACCTGACTCTCTTTGCACTCAATATCACTGTGGTACTTCCACAAACCGTCTTGTTATTCACAGGTCGCGATTCACTGCCCAAGAGGGCTTTCTCCTTGGGTCGATGTGGATACCTTGTCAATGTGCTGGCAACCATCTTCATGCTGTTCTTCAGTGTTGTCTTTGCGTTTCCAGTTGCTCGCCATGTTACTGGAAGTTCTATGAATTATCTTGTTGTTATTTTCGCAGTCAGTCTGATCTTCATTATCTCATCTTGGTTATTGGGTCTCTCTAAACGATTCACTGGGCCATCAGAGGGAACTGTACATATCTAAGAATACAAACAGTCATACGCATTCTAATAACCGAGACACTCTTATACTACTATATATTACTATCGACTGCATCAAGGACTCTCAGCCGGAGATATTGAATCGTCAACATCCGGCTATGACTACTTCCGTCTTCATTCTGGCCAACATAAACCTATCGCATGCATGTTACAGGCTGACCTTGCGCAGACTCTTGATGGACGCTGGTCCAATCAATCCATGCTTTTGCCAATCTGCAGAAGTATAGAAAGCAGGTGCCGCTGGACCAATGCCATTCGCCTTGACGTAATCAACTCTTGCCTTGACCGCATTAAACAAAGTAGATGCCACCTCTACCCGAATCGTGTTGGATCCTGAAACCAGATAATCCGAGACATCGACTTGCGCGTCGTAGATGTCGATAGCCGGGAGCTGCTTGTCGTTAACCCATGCTCGGATGGTGTTGAGCACAGGACCAAACTGTAGTACAGCAATGGAATCCTTGCCTGGGGCTCGTGGGACCTGAAAGGTGGCTGTGTAGGTACCGACTCCGGATTCGTTTTGTGCTCCGGAGATCTCGGACCAGGGCTTCAAGGTTGTCTGAGTGCCTAGCTTCATCACCTTCTTGATGGATGCTGACTTGGCCTCATCAGGACCAGGGACCCAGGACTCAAGAGTCAGGTTCCAGTTGCGGATATCGATGTTGAGGGCATTCTTCTTGTAGCTGCTACTAGCAGCAGGAATCTTCTTAGTCAGTCCATTGGATAAGGTTAAGGAGGCTGCCCTATCATCTCCCAACACGACGGAGATACCATCTTTGCCATCAGAACTGTATGAAGCGTCTATGACATTCTCTGAATGTGAGACAATCCTCGTCTTCGACTTTTCACTGATAAACGCAACAATCGCTGTCTGACCTTCCTTCAAAGACACCTGGAAGGTGACCTTGCCCGAGGATCGCTTGAACGATGCCATAGCAACTTGTTGTCCAGTCCATGCGTTAAGCCTGTAAGGAACCTTTCCTTGTTCAACCTCTGCCGTGATCTCAAAACTTGCTGATGAACCCTGGTTGAAGAGAAGAAGATAGTCCGAGTTCTTGTCTGACCTCCAAACGGTGTACAGGTTCTTCGCAGCATCTGAGCAAGTCTTCATGCGGGGCTGAACAGAAAGCTTCTCGAGTGCACTCAGTAAATCACCGGACGATTTTATGAAGACGATGTTGGAGTACTTGGATCCCTTGAGCTTCGACATGTTCTTGGACACGATGTCCTGCCCCTTGCTTCCAATTGTAGTGCTGGGGAGACTTCCCACGACGACAATTGGTAGCCCTGCATCAGTAAGCTCAACGAGATTCTTGGATGCCGCGGCAGTGATGAACTGTTGCTTATCGAGCACAAGGGCGCGATATCCTGCACCCGAAGGGTCCAAGACCTTGTTCGAGACCTTGAAGGCCTTGGTCCCAAAATTGGCTGGCGACAGATACTCGTACGTATATCCTATAGAACTTAATGTTAGGAAAAGGTCTTTCAATTCGTAGTATTCGTTTGCTTACCACTAGCACGAAGATCTGTGCCATTATACTGGTCCACCATGCCATACGGATCCTTGTACAGGTAAAAGACCAGATCCTTCTTGGCCACTCCCTGCTGCAGCACAAACTGGTTTCTGGCAGTGTAGTCAATCATCTCAGACATGTACTTCCACGCCGGCTGCTTGGGGCTCCAGAGCTCAGTGTAGATATACTGAAATGGTGTGAATCCGGGCCAGGTCGATCCGAGCTGTTCGCCAGTGTATGTCATTCCGTGGATCATCATGGCATTGACGCCGCCTGCAAACGCTTCGTGGAAGAGGTTGACGAGAGATGGAATGGTTAGACTGTATGCTCCTTGCGCTACGGCCCCGATCTCTGTGGAGATAATGTTGCGACGGCCTAGGTGCGCGGGACCGACGAATTGCGACATTTGATCTGGTGTTAAGAAGCCCAGAGACTCGAGCTCGGGAGTGGAGACAATGGGAACATCAGCGAGCTAGTGACAAGTCAATAACGTACAATTAAGTCGAGTAGTAAAAGGCTTACCACGTCCAAAGGAATTCCATATCCAACCTGGCATGAATGCGAAAGTCCCAGAGACTCAGCCCAGGTTTCAAAGGCTCTCAGGTACTCTTGATAGCCCTCGTTGAGGGTGAGTCGATAGTCCTGGAGATACTTGCTCTGTCCATTATCCGGGGTGCCATCGAGGGTGAAGGTAGTGTTGTATGGAGCGCGGGCGGCCTGGAAGGATGTCGACTTATGGAACAGCAACGGAAGATACTTGATCACGTTGTATCCACGCTTCGATTTGAAGCTATCAAGGAACCCTGGTGACCAGTAAAGCGAAGCCTGAATCTCCATGCTATCCTCCCAAGCTATTCGTGTGTTAGAGACAAAAACCTGGTGAGGGCCTGAACTTACTGTGCTTGCCAACCTCCTTCAGCAGCTGGCGAATCTGGGTAGTCAACAGATTCTTTTCCCAGAAGCTAGTTGCTAGCTTGGCACCAGCGGCGCTGAAATGGTCTGTGACCCAGGAGCCGTTCGCGATGACATCGGTGGGCACGCCATCGGCGGATCTCTGGTTCGTGTAACGCTCGTAGTGTGCAAACAGGACGTACTCTTTATAATCCTTCGGTGACGTCCATGTGAGCTTGCCGTCCTTGACGTACTTGGTGAGATCGACCAGTGACTTCTCATGCAGGGAGATGTAGGCGTTGCTCTCGTCCGAGTCATTCCCTTGAAAGAGTATTAGTATAACGGCGAGTTGAATAATTGGGGGCGACTTGCTAAATGCAATGGCAGCGGCGGAAACTCCAATCAGACGGCTATCGCCAAACTTTTCCTGGGGGTGAATGTAGCCCAGGTTCTCATTCCAATTGATCTCAGCAGCAGGCAATGCTCCGTCGAACTTGGCGCCTCCTTTGACAGTCGTCTTACCATAGACGAGCTGCACAGCAAGACCAAGAGTAAGCGGCTTGGAGGGCACGCCCTGGCCCTGGCTAGCACCCAGGGCCACGTCCATAGACAAGCCATTCGCCTTGGTAGCTTCAAGAGCAATCTGGAGGACATCCCTGAACGCAGGTTTGCCAAAGGTGTATGTCTCCAATTTCGAATCGTTGACGCCGCCGAAGCCGTAGTTATAGAATGGGAGAAACTCTAGACCGCCGGCACCGAGCTTCTTGAGATCTTGGACATCACTTTTTAGAATGTCGTGATCGACATCTGCATCTGGAAGCCTGTTTATGCAGAATGTCAGTAAAGACACCCTTCTTTCTTGGGGGGGCAGCTGGGTTCTCTTACCAGTATCTGAACTTGGGACGATACTCTGTCGCGGGAGCTTCGAATCCCTTGACGGGACTGCTGCGACTGGAGGATGGGGGAATATACTGCCCGGCGACTACACCAATGGCAGCCGTAGAGGCAAGTAATTGGCAGCTGGGTATACGCATGACGTCCAATTGCCCAGTCCGTGTTGTAGTCGAGACCTTGAGAATCACTACACGGATTGATCAATACGATGATTGTATAGAAAGTCTCCCTTTTAAGTCTATATCCACCCTCGCATCTCGGGCAAGTTGTCGGCGAGACTCATTCTTGGCAGGGACCGTCTAAATTAGAACATGGCCGTTTATTGCCCCCTTGGCGGATTCTGCGGTACTCGGCAGGACGACTTGAGTCGTATTGGGATTAGCAATGCCGAAATTAGAGGGGTTCCCCGTGGGGAAGATGCGGCGCAGTTGGCAAAGAGATTCCGGTTCAGTGGTTCATATCTCGTTCCCGCCTCGTTCCCGTCTCGTTCCCTTGCCCGTCAAGATTCATTCCCTACATGCATAGTTTTTTGTTGTTGGTAGTTAGTGGACACGCTACCCGGGGCCCTGTTTCTATACTGGTCGGTGGGGAGACATATTGCCGAGCTACTGAAGGTCAACACTAGTTGTGAGCAATGCCTCGTTTAGCACTATGTGTGTCACCTCGTTCATATCTCGTTCCAAGCACTCTCCACCTCGGCCCATATTAACCCGTCCACTTTATAACCGATTCCAGGTCTCCAAAGAGTGAACGAACGCATTACGCTTAAAACAAAAACACCCTTGGTAGTTATTACTCTCCTATGCGAAAGCTTGGCTCGCCTGAGAAGGGGAATTTTCTCAACCTCAGGCCTGCTGAAAAAGAGCCAAGTAGTGGAAACCCTAACGAGAGCCACATAAAGCTAAGTAGTTAAGTATGTACTGCGATTATCATCATGAAGATAGTCCAAGCCTTTATCTGACCTCTAAATAGTATATAACATCTATAT
>JABSSZ010000597.1:0-17406 GCA_013755755.1 Fusarium sp. NRRL 25184 | reverse complement strand
ATAATAAAATTTATTAATTGCACAATCTAATTATATATATCTTTGTATACAGATTTATAAATTTAAAAACTTAGCCCTTGCTGAGAAGCTTGGCTGATCTTCTCCCAGTCTGGAGACAGTTTCGACGCTACAGAAGGACTTGGACTAAATGCATCCGCTACCTACCTCATGAATTGTAACGGTCCTGCAGATTCTCTTAAGTCCTACCCTGTGATGAGACCAACAAGGCTGTGTCCAAGACTTGTAAATCACGACGTATCTCGTGCTGCCTTGATAGCTTACTCTTACTCATGACCTACACTGCCCACAAACCTTTTGCCCATATCGGTAAGTTTCCCCCCAGCACCCAGACTGTCATCTTCATCTAGACAGCGGATCTCTAGTCGACAATGGGGTACACCGGAAAGCCATCAACGGCTTGCCTTCCATGCCGACAGAAGCGAAGGTAATAGTCCTCCGTCGCTATCTTCCCCTGTTCTCATGACTCTCGAGGCTGACCTGTGTCCCTCAGTGTGATCATGTCATGCCTGGACGTTCGCAATGCTCGCTCCAAAATATCCAATGTCCTGGGTACGAGTCAGACTGGGACCTGAGATTCAGAGATGAGACAGTATTCTTGTCTGCAGGAACTAGCAAAAGAAAGGCTAATCAAGCTACGAAACGTGCAACGCCGTCACCGCCAAATTCTCAGAGCTCTCCAGGTAAAGCTATCAGCATCCCAACTGTTGATACAGCTGTAGCTTACTTTATCGTCTCATATATTGATGGCACAGTCTATGGCAGCTACCTGCCTCAATTGTATGCCAAGGCTGTCTTGCAACATTCTGCTCAAGACGCGTTGACCACGACTATACAAGCTGCATCGATGGCTGCTCTAGCCAAGCGTCATCAGAGTCAAGAGACATTAGGTCTGACATTCATATAGTTCTCTAAAGTGCTAGCACAAACCAATGTTAGCTTTGCAGACCCCAGCACGGCAACCATGGATGCCACTCTGGGCGCAGTGCTTACCATGGGTTTCCTCGAATCGATTGTCTCCATTGGCAAACAGAGCATCGATAACTGGACAGCTCACACTCTTGGCGCTATTGCATTATCGCGTCTACGAGGAATCCAACAATTCAGTGATCTTCTCGGTCGGCGCATGTGTATCCATGCTGCCTACAATATCCGCGTCAGCTGCATTAACCGCGCTGTTGAGGTTCCTAAAGGCCTCATTAAACTAGAGGAAGACTTCTGCGAGGCTTTCAATTTCCCCAGAGTTGTTCGAGACCACTACTCCATCATGAATAGAACATGCAAGATCAAGGCCGACTTCAAAAACGGGCTGACTCCTGAACTCATCTGCCGAGCTCTGGAAACCGAGCACGACGCAGAACTGTTCATCCAAGGGTTTAACCCACCAACATGTACGACACAACAGGCTCACGCAGCACATCTCCATCAACAACTTGTCAACTTCTGAGTAACAGTGTCATGCTTCATAGCGCAACGGGCGCTCCACCTCTAGCAATGATGGCTCGGTGGTTATTCGGAATGTCAATGCTCCGACTGGTGCTGAATGAGATTATTTGGAGTGGTGCTACAATGTACGATAGCCACCCTGCGATCCTGCACAGAATGTACCAGGTCAACGGTAGACTCTATGGTGAAGCCCCTGCTAGAGATTACTATTCAAGCCTGGCGGCATATGCTTCGGGGAAAACTAGTCAAATCTCCGGACAAGTTCTCGCTTTTGCGCCCAGGCTCCTAAATACAAAGGACCCAATCCCTCACTTTCCCAAAATGGCTCGTTGCATGGTTTTACCGCTGGCGTTTATTCAGAGTAGCCCTTGCTGCCCAACTAGCATTCAAGAAGAAGCTAAGAGCCTGCTTTTGAGAATCGAAAATGACATCGAATTATCATAAGGTTAATTTGCAGCAACTGTTCTTTATACCTCAAGGCTAGCAGGAGAATGGTAGGTTTTTATTAGAGGTTTAATTATTTATCTGACCTCTTGTTTCACAGGCTTCCTCTTCACCATCTTATGTAGAGTAGTTCAGAGAGGAATCATCTTTAATTCTTTATTGGTACACCATGAGACCTTCCAACAGCCGGGCGAGCTTAAACTCTAAAAGAGAACTCCATACAGCGACTGCAAGTTAAACGCCATTTAGATAGCTCCAGCTAAATGGAATTAGATTAAATCGTTCACGTTGTTTGATTTCTTCTTGTCAACTTTCTGTTTGAACTTCTGATTGAACCTCTCCTCCTCCCCTGCAAGGTAAATTATCGCTTTGCTGGGCTCGCGCTCAACTAGACGCATCTCGCGAGGTCGTCCTTCAAGAGTAGGTGCTGCTGCAGCCACGCCAACCAACGTAGTAAGTATAATTGCTGGTTTCATGTTCGCCACACAATGGCGGTAATCGCAAGAACTGAGAAAATGTAAAGGTCAGTATAATTTAATTCAGTCTAAGACGTGCTGTAAGGAGTCACACCTTGAAGATAGTAGACAATGTTGTGGCTTCGGAACCTCAACCTTGGAGAGAAGTAGAAAGGCGCTGAGTAACGATACGAGGGCATTGTGAAAGACGACTGAACAAGCACCATTGACAACCTTATATGCTAAGAAGCCAAGCTTGCCACGTTGCCGGTCATCCCAATATTACCCCTGAAGTATTAAGTAGTCAGATGGTTTGACTCCTGGCCTTATGCTGTTGGTCCGCAGCTGAAACTTCTTGTGACGACACTAGTTGCAGCCGCCCGGTCTTTCACACTCAAACCTCTGATGCTAAATAGTGCTGCAGTGCTTACTTACCTGTGACCAGCAATGAAAAAGACAGAGAAGAGCAGTAATAGACTCACGAGCCCTTAAAGATGCATGGAAAGAATATAATAGCAAAGCAGTCACGATAGCAGATCTCGCATCTAAGTTAGATGGGTTTAGAAAAAGGGGAAAGCAGATACTTGCAGAGTTGCAACACCTTGCTCATGTGAGGTGAATTCGCTGTTGGTCGTGACATCTTAAGATCAACACCCTGCTAGTAAATGCACAAGAGCGGGCGCTTGAATTCCAATCCAGTGTGCTGGTAACGTTGAGTTCTGGCCGGAAATGGAATATTTAATTTTGCTGTTGCTGTATAAAGACAAGCCATTACCTTAAGCATAAGATAACATCCTCAGCGCAATAACCTAGTTTGTAGACTTTACCTAGCTTGCCAGTTACTTGCAAAAATAATAATATCTATCATATCGTACACCGCAAGACCTAAAAGCACGCTAGAAAATGCATTCTGTTCTCTTTACAGGTAAGCTGCCAGCCACAGAAAATTGGAAACATGGTTTAGCGCTACTTATTTGGCCACGTCAGACGTGACAAATAGTCGCTGCCAATAAGCATATCATGTTAGCAGTTGTGCTGCAGCACATTGCTTACTAGCGTCGCTCGCCAAGACACAAGACCTGACAGAACACCAATAATCTCTTGTGCACCTGGCAAGTGAATGGCCTTATTCGTGTGGTACACGGCGTCTACATCATAAACAAATCACATCAAGACCAACTATGCCAGCATGTTAAACAAATGGCATAAAATGTGTTTGAGAAAGCAGCAGGCATCCACTGCAACTTAGCATTGGCATAATTGGTCCAGAGAACTGCAGGGGTTGCAACAAGGAATCTAGCTTTGACACGTAGAATGTTTCCTAACGACCATACTGAAAATAGAAGACAATTGAATTCATCGTACGTTTGTATAACCCTGTTCATACCCAGACAAGAGTGCCTGCCTTCCAGCATTGGGGTCTTGATAAGTCATTGGATAAGCCCCCGTGTTTGCATACCCCTTCATCTCACCAGGGTAATATTCTGGGCTTCCCATAGGCTGCACAGGGAAAGGAGCTGGATGAGTAGCCCCAACAACCCTGCCATCCACAGCCAAAAGGCGTTTCTGGCCAACAGGTACCAAGCTCAGATTAGGTGCCCGTGTTATATAACCTGGTTTGGCCTTGTTCGGCTCTGATGTTGTATGTATCAAGTTTGCAAAAAGAGTGCTGGCCCAGTGTGTATCAGCAAGGGCCATAAGACCCAGCCATCCAACAAGTGCCAGGAAGAGGGCTAGGCAGCTAAGCGCGAGTTGTAGACGTGACATGGCCACCATCAGCTTATCGACGCTGATCTGCACAAGTGACGGGTCTACGCTGACACTATAGGCTCGTGCAACCAACAAAGACTGCATAGTCTCAGCATTATCCCTTAACCAATTTAAGACATCGTTATCCAGAGATACAGCGCTGATATTTGATCGCGTAGCACCCAATCCGCGAGTGATCATTACGGCGGCTGTGTCAGCTTGGCCAAAAAAGCTCGGCTTTCCGCTTGCTGGAGGAGCCGACGCGCAGTCGGTCTGTACGACTCTTCCGCCAAAGGCTTCGTTTAGGAAGTTTGCTCTTTTACACTCCTCAAAGGGTACTGGGGCTTCTACTAGATCTTCTGATCTAATTAGGGTGATGTTTGTGGTTGTGATGCTCAGGAGAGAGTATTGAGTGGTCCCGTTTACCTCTGGGGTAAGAAATCCCCACTGGCTTTGAAGTGCAGTTTTGTTGTCGTTCTCGGGGACATTGAAGCCGAATTCGTAGCTGGCGTTTTGATCCTGGGCGCTCATTATGCCTTGAATAATACGACCAACGAGAGGATTCTTTTGTTCAGTCTCGTTGGAACTCCAAGTTCTCTGCACAATGTCTGTTACTTCATCTCTTGCAAATGGAACTCCTGGGTTGGTAACCATTGTGACTTTGAGTGTTAACTGGGAGAAGGTATGGCGTTTCTTCTCCTTGGTGACTGTGAAGACCTGAGTCATGAGTGCCGAGCCACCGCCTGTACCGGCAGATACCCAGATATTATCCATTCTATTGGGCCGGATGTATCGCGAGTCCCCAACTTTGTCTGTTGAGTCCGTCCAATGAACCTCGGGCAGTCCCGTTATCTGCTTCTCAATGAGGTTTTGGGCCTCAGTGTTATGGAATGTGCAGTTCCAAACGGCTCGACCCTGGGTGAACCTGACACATGTATTGAATAAAGTTATGTTGACAGTGTCGGTGTACGGAATCATGGAGTTGGTATCAGGAGATACTGAAAATCCATCATCGTCTAACCAGATGCGGGCACCAACATCTCGTGTTGGTGCTACGGTTAAGGGTAGTCCGTGGCTGTTGCTAACTTTACCTGTTAAGGTGTAGTTGAGACCAGGGTTAAATAACTCGGCACCGATGATTTGTGGAAGCTTCTTTGTGGTGGCTGGAAGTTGACCGCTGTCGAGCGACAATTGAATGATGTATGGAGGGTCACTATTTCGTTGGGATTGGTAATCAGAAACCGTGGCGTTTGACGCTCTGAAGATGTAGCCTGGGGAGTCTAGTGCCCAGAGAAGAGTACCATAGAGTGAAAAGATAATATTTAGGAGACTGAAGCCAAGAACAACTAGTCCCGCTCGCGACAAGCCACGAGATGAGATGTAGAGTGTTCGTTGAATATAATCCTCTGTGAACATAAGATATGATGTGAATTGTCTCGATCGGGCGGCAACTAGCGAGAAAAGCTTGAAGATAAATATGCCCATAAGCAATTCTGCGCATTTAAAGATAATGGATTTGACGGCATTGTGATACAGGGGTATCGAAGATTTAATAAACGATGAAGATGATTCGATCATATCGTGAGATGCAGAAGGCAATGGTAGAAAGGAAAGAAAATGAAAGAGACAAGAAGAGGCAACCCTTCTTGCCAGGCAGCTGGCGCCGACTTGATTACCTTTCTGAGGTCGGGTGGTCAGTATTCTTATACAGGCTTGTACTTACAGGCGCGTATATTGATAAAATGGGTTTTCAACCTAGGCTAATTGGTGAATTTGCGAAGATGGGTCAATCTCTACCTGTTTAGGTTAGACTCAACTTTCAGCTTAAGGTTGAAAATTGGGTCTTGCGAGAAAGAGGGGTTGACAGACGGGACAATTCCGTAGTCGCATTCTGTTATTCAAAGTGTTCCGCTACCCTAAAGAGGTATGCTATGCGTTGAGTATTATCCGTATATCATCAAAGTTAAATGCTTTCCTGGCTCTACGACTAACAACCACTAGTTAATAGTACTCTAGTCTTTTAGTTCACTACATATATATCGACTTGCTACTACAGCTGGCCTCGTCAACATTGATATCTCTTTTAGGGGGCTTAAGATTTGCCTTTCCTCTGGGGTTATCATTATCTACAAGCTATTTTCTCCTGCTTTTACACCCTTGGCAAAGCCTTAATCTTTAATGTCCTGTACTAGAGGATGCTATTATAATTATTTTAATAAATATAAGATTCTTAATGCCCTACTAATTTAAAATCTCTCTCTTCTATCTTCCCTCTGAAATGCGGGGCTTGCAAGCACGTCAAATCCATGTGACAAGGGTGTCTGCTTATAAAGCACATTAATGCCACGCGGCATGCAACTCAGCTTGAGTAAAATAACTCACCGATCCATTCAATTTGCTCAAACTCAGCGAACGTGAATTAAGATACCAGGCGGGGGACTGGTATGCGGATGATCCTGTTTATGTTGTTTTATCACTGAAAAGCAAGCAAGCTGCATCAGAGCTCGAAGGATTCACCAACGAAGGCTATAACAATTAGCCTGTCGATGAACCAGACAGATAGCCCAAAAGGCAGAAAGCCACCTTCAGCAGTCTACGTCAGTCAACCACTGACTTTCGATACACATTGCGCGTTATCCGCAATAGCTGCCAAGTCTGTGAGAAGGTTCATGGATCTCGATCCCCGGCTGGTTGTTTCATTGCCCGTGTCTAGCAGAGCCTGGAAGTGTGTATCAAGTGCAGATCTTTGTTCACTGCAGTGACAACACTGCCTCACTAACAGGAGAGATAGCATAAGAATGGATCGAGCCCCTGGGTTGCAACATGCATGTCTTGGCGCCATTGACGGAATCACAAGCTTGTATCATGACACAAACTAAACACCCCCAAATGCTTCTGCAAGCCGGTCAGGCAACTCAATCAGTATGGAAAACTCTGAACAAATGGCTTCCTCCTCTCTTGGAAGACAAAGACTGGTGGTGGAAGACTCTCGGCCCACAGCTCAACACCCTCCTCACAGAAGCAGGCTACGACTTGAACGAGCAATACGAAGCTTTACTGTTGTTGCACCGATGGGTCGTTCCGGAATTGGGGCCCAGGCCACAGTCAAGCATAGCACCATGGAAAAGCTTCATGACTGATGACCACTCTCCCATTGAGTATAGCTGGAAATGGAACTCTGGAAGCAAGAAGCCTGACATTAGATACGCCATTGAGCTCGTCAGTCCCTTAGCTGGAAGTAAGCAAGATCCATTCAATCAAATACCAACGCGGAATCTTGTTTACAACCTTGCCAAAATCATTCCTGAAGTGGACCTAAACTGGTTTGAGCATTTCTGGCATGAGTTGCTAGGTCCTGGGTCTCCAACCACGTCCACCTCTGGGATTTCGACAAAGAATTCAACTATTTTTGCAGCTTTGGAAATGCTGCACGATCACTTGTCTATCAAAGTGTATTTCATACCAGTTGAGACACCAGAGCTGAGTGCCTGGCACCAGATAAGACATGCGATTGAAACCTCAGGATGCCAAAGTCTTGAGGCTTCGGACCATGTGGAAGCATATCTGTCTAAACACGACGACGGAAAACGACTCCGCCCGTTCATGCTGGCAATAGACTGTGTCGAACCCGGTGCTTCACGACTCAAGATATACGCAAGGTCCAACCAAACTTCTTTCCGCTTTGTCCGAAACGTTATGACTGTTGGAGGACTTCGCACGGGCTTGGATAAATCACTAGAGAGGTTTGCCGATTTGTGGAAACGTGCACTTGGTCTCGACCCTGATACATCTACTGAAGATGAGTTACCTAACGTGGATCATTTGACATCTGGGGCGGTATTCAACTTTGACGTTGCACCGAAATCTTCTATTCCCGACGTCAAGGCGTATATACCAGTTCGACACTACGCCAATAACGATCTTCAAGCTGCACTTGGGCTTGTTGGGTATCTTCAAGAACACGGCCATGGGCATTACTCGCAGTCGTATCTCCGTGCATTGAATGTGTTGGCGCCGCCTGGTCAGCTTGACCAGGCTACTGGGGTTCAGACCTACTTCGCAGTTGCGTGTCAGGGCGATGACCTGTCCCTCACTTCATACTTGAATCCTCAATTTTATGCAGCATTTCGAGAGCCTGGAAGTACATAAATCCTAGTAATTTAATTCCATAGCAGTCACATCATTTAGCCAGTAACAGAAACAAACAAGCGGCCTCATATTTACTCTGGCTTCCTTGCCCACACAGTTCTCAAGCGAATATAGGGGTGATTCCTCCTGTCTCTGATCTCGCGCCGGAACTTGGCGATGTATACATGGACCTCCTCTGGAGTCCATCCCAGAGTGTTGGCAACAAACAACACTAGCCCTTCAGTGTCCTGAGTACTGAACAGCTCACCAAATTGACCAATTTCTTTAAGCTTGGGATCTTTAGGGAAAGGATTCAGGGGTAACTAAAGGCGGAACTTGTCAGTGTATTCTTACTTAATGTCGAAGAAGGGCTTACCTTTGAGTCCCATTGCTTAACATCTGTGAATCCAGCCTTTTCGATGCCAGGTCTCTGAAGCTCGTCTCCTACAACAGTGAACGTATTTCCAATCGTCTTTGAGGCCTTAATAAAAATAGGTCCCCACTGAGCCAATGCTGAGTCGGGCTTAACGCTACCGTCATCACTCTCGATGATAGCCGAGGCCTCAAAGGACTCGACCCAGCCGCCCGGCTTGAGAACTTTGAAGGCCTGTTCAAAGAGCTTATCCCAATCAGGAACACATCCAACTAAATAACGCAAGTGGACGTAATCAAAGGACTCCGGAGGGAAGGTCCAATCCTGATTGAAGTCCTCGATCTCGCTACGTAGAATGTGAGACAGTGACGTCATTTCATGAACGGGTCAAATCTTACAACTTGACATTAGGCGGCACCCATGAAGGTTGGATTGGAGAGATGTCCGTCCCTATCACTTCGCACGCGGGATACTTGTCCGCAAAATCACTTCCATGTCAGCAATAAGGTACAGCTTTGGGAGTATTCAATCACTAACATGGCCCATATCCCTGTGAGATAGATGTAGAGTAAGCACGCCAACTCTAGACGACTTTCTCAAAAGCATTCACATACCTGTTCCGCATCCAACGTCAAGTACCTTCTGGTAGTCACAGTTGGCTTTAGCATAGAGCTTGTTGTCCTGAAAAACCCGGTGACTTACTTGAATGTTATCATTTAGCGGAGCCAAGTGCAGCTCGCCGTCTTGCGAAAGAGTAAACATGTGATGCCTAGACGTGTTAGTTGACACGGCTCATCCTAGGATTTAGATCTTACGCAATGTCCATCGCTTCACTTTGTCGTTCATCATTAGAGCCCCTGGCATAATCTCAGTCTCTCTTTGCGTCACATAACGACTGATATTACCAATAGGCAGCATTTCCTCTCTCGCTGTGGTAAGTCCTGCCCATGATGGTACGGTAGTTGAGGATGCTTGAGGTGATAGAGGCTGTCGAGCTTTCGAAGTCATCGCCAAGACCTGGATCGTCTTCCTCTACGTCAGGAATATTATCGACTTCAAGGGTCTGTGCAGCAGTTGCGACAGGTCCCCGACTCTGGGGAGATCGTGGAGAACGCGGCGAACCGCTTTTGGGGCTCTCTTGAGACATGTTGCAGCAGCGCAGCAAGAGACCAGATTGGGAGACGAGCGACAGTGAGTGAATAAGTTGCGATCTGACTGTGATCAATGCGTCTTTTTATTGTGTGCAAAGTTCTGGGGCTTACCCTCAAGTTCATGATCTGATTCGATGCTCCTCCTTGGTGCAGTGCATCATGTGACGGATGTTCCTTGCCTATAGATTTGAGGGTCATCACTAACGAGCCACTTAGAAGACGGTATTAAGCGACTCATACCCATTTAAAAGCCCATTCGGAGTGGGAGGAAACAGGGGGTTTGTAGTCTTGGCAAGAGTGATTGAGAAAGGTGTGCTGTGCAGTGTACTTAAGCCGGGTTTTCCATACTGAAAGGCAAGGGTACCGGTATTTCCGTGATCCCATTTAGGCTAGCCAATGTAAACCGTCGTCACCGGGTATTGTCTACCGATGTGTTTGCCGTTCTAGGGTATAAAGACCCCGCAAAATTTAGAGTTAGCATGAATGATCCAACCCCGCATTTTCGTTATCCCGCGACTCCCGTCAACTCGCCGACAAAAATACATATACTTATGTGCCAAGCATCTAAATTCAGCTTCTATGATACTATCCCTTGTATATCTCCACACAGTTACTACTATTTGAAATGACTCTCTCGTGTAGTGACTGCGGTGCCACTTTTGCCAGAGACGAGCATCTCCGACGTCATCAACGAAGACACCTCGACATTCGTCCCTATAGTTGTCAAGATTGCAACAGCACCTTCACACGAAAGTCAGTCAATGGCGAGCTCATACTGAAAATTGGGTGAAATCTTGCTAACCACTGCCAGGGATACTCTGAATCAGCATTTACTTACCCATGATCCTGCCAGGATGACTCGTAGGTCTCGCAGGGTGGCCTATGTAGCCAAGGCTTGTATTTCCTGCGCCCGATCTAAACAGCGTTGCGATGGTCTTTCGCCCTGCGGAAGGTGTTCTATCAAGAACCTCGATTGCTTCTATCGGCCTTTACAACGAAAAGGACAGACCTCATCCCGTGGTGCCAGCCCCCAATCTCCTTCCTGCAGCGAGAGGGACAGCCATTCGCATAACGCTTTACCTTCAGTCCAGAGCCAGACAAGTCCTATGCCGCTTGATTCAGCATTCAGTGTTCACAACCGTGCGACTGAAGCTGTGAGTGAACTTGCTTCTCTATTAACAGACGTCGGCAATACTTCTGTAGAGATGCACTTGGATTCCGGCCAAGAAACGTGTCCTACCAACAATTTTGGGCAGTCAACTAATCTCAATATGACCTGCGTCAACAGTCTTACTTTTGGGGCGCAAGGATTGGATTTCCAAGATTGGTCGTTACTTGGTATTGATCTTCCCTGGAACAGTTCCATGCACTCCATGCTCGACAATCCGTTATTAGAACTACCTGACCCTATGACATTTTTCTTTCGGGGTTCAAGCGAAGTGCTCGGTCAAGCGGATGGCCATACCATACCGTCCTCTATCGATAGTGAGCCCATGGTCCATCAACTTGAATGCGAAACCCCAACCCCTAGCTTTACTCAGTCCTTAGCTATCCCAGGTTCTCAAGCTCAGAGCAGCCAGACATCGCCCGAAACCGCTTCACAAACATCTGTTAGAGGTGATGTCGACCTTGAGCCATGGAAGGCAGAAGACTATGGTCATGTACCATATATAAGCAACGAAACTTACGACTTAATGACTTCCACTTTCAAGCAACTCAATAGCGATAATGCGTATTGTATCCCATTCACGAAAGGGCATTTACCAGCCCTACAGCACATGCAGATCTATATGCAGGTTTACTTTGAAGAATATCACCCTGCATTCCCTCTACTGCATAAAGCGACATTCTCACCCACCAAAGACGACTGGCTACTGAGCCTTGCTATTTCATCGATTGGTTGCCTGTTTTCAAGGACCCTTCATTCAAGAGATGTCTACCCCATTATGCAGGAATTCCTGCGTCGAGCTATTCATACCCAGGTCAGTGTGTCTTCCTGCCTACTCAATTTGACCTGTGTGATTGACACTGACGAATCTTACTTTCACTAGCTGGAACGAAGTCAGACCTCAGCACCCAGTGTCAGTGTTGCGCAGGCTTCCCTGCTCAACCAGATTGGCATGATGTACGGAGGGGACCTAAGATTTGCAGAATGTGCCCACAACACAATGGCACAGCTTGCAACCCAGTGTCGCAAGATAGCCTCATTTCCAGACCACTTAGTCAAGCCATCAGTGGCTGAGCATGCGGTATCTCAAGACTGGACAGCATGGATCAATACGCAGCTGAAAGTTCGTTTGTTTTACTGTGCTTGGGTAAGTGTCTTTAATTTATTGACCGCAATGAAGTCGCATGGCGATATCTAACCTGTGTCCAGCTTATAGATAGCCAGCAAGTTGGCTTCTTTGCCTTTTCTCCAACAATTCCAATCGATTTTCTTCAGTTTCCTATGCCGGCTGATGAGTCAATCTGGGACTTGTCTACTGCCGAGACATGGAAGCATAGTCTTGCAGAGGGTATGCGCAAGAGGCACGGCGACCGAACGGTCTAGAGCTGACACTATCTTTAGATTCATCTTCTCGACAATTCATTTCTCTCCGCCAGGTGCTCTTGGGACTTTACCGCTATCGTGAGGTCCCTGGCCGGCTTGATGCATTCAACTCGCTTCTTCTGGTTATGGGCATTTTAAACGACCTCTCTTGGCTTCGTCATGCGCATTTATATCTCGACATTCTGCGGCGACATGTCGAGACTTTGCCACCAACGGCTCTTACCCGAGCTGCCATGAGTAACATTCACATGGTTGCACTCTTGGTATACTTCCCAACTAGAGAAGTTATCGCATTTGGACGCTGGAGGGTCACTGAAACTCAACATTCAATGGTTGTTGAGAAATTGAAAAGATGGATGTGTAATCCTCGCAGTGCACGACAAGCTCTAATACATTCGTGCAGCATTTGGTCCCAGATTCGTTCGAGTCGTACCAATGCCCAACATGAGGCACCAGCTTTCATGCATAGCGCTATCTCGATCTGGGCTTTGGTCGAGCATAGCGAAGCACTTGATCTTGGAAACCTAGAAGAATCTCCGATTCTACGGTTGGATAACCTGACTCGAGACGTCAAGTCCTGGGCTGATGGGACCGACAAGAAACGCCTGTACCTGAGTGGAGTTGGATTTTTGGGGCATCAAGGTGCTTTAGCGCGGTTGATAAGTGAGACTGCGAGAACCCTAGAGGATACGATGGCTTGGCCTCAAGCTTGGAGAACAGGACCATATTTAAAACAGTCCTATGCCGAGTCACAAAGGGCTCGTCAATGTGTTAATTAGTTGGCCATGCCTGGCTAATGTAGCTTGGGAGGCCTGGGCAATTCAACTTTTATCAGAGTGATTAAAACTAACAGCACGATTTAAATCTAATGCCTAAAAGGAATCATGTCAACCAGCTAATGGCTCCATCTTTGCTCGGCGCTGCACAGCAGCCTCAAACTCCTTCTGTATGGTTGCCAGTCTTTCCGGGCTTCTAACAGTCAATACAACTGGCAGATCCAGTCCAGGATTACCGGGCATATCGCCTGGAAAGCTTTGGGGATCAAGAGGAAGCTTTGTTCCTGGCTTAAGACTGATGTCAAAAGCCCAAAGAATACGCATAACACTGACAGAAAAGCTCCTATCCGCGACATGGTAGCCGGGGCCTATAGCAAAGAAGAGTTAGCAAAACAACGAGGCACATGGGTCTTATCAATTGACTTACAAATGCGACGTCCAGCTCCGAAGACAAAGTGGTCTCTTTTGGAGACGTCAGGGGATGCAGCGCTTTCCTGGCTCTGATATCTAGTTAGCATATTCGCAACTACCCTTTGACCATCCAAGTGTCTTACGGATCTTGTATCACCCTCGAAGCGCTCAGGAATAAAGTTGTCGGGATCTGGGTAGCGCTTAGGGTCTCGGTGGATTGCCCTTGAGCTCTGCGTTAGCGAGTGGACTAATTGAAACAAATACAACTGCTTACCATGCGTTCAGATGTATCCTCGCTCCCTTTGGTATGCGGCAATCCTTGTAAATTATATCTCGAGTGGTGGTATGGGGATGACCAAGAGCAACAGGTGGGCGCCATCTCCAGGATTCCTTCATCACCTGGCGAATATACGGCACACGCTCCAAGTCCTCATAAACGGGAACCCTATCTCCAACAGCCTCGTCTAATTACGTCAGTACTTTTGGTTCTTTGTACACCCGAGTGACATAAACGGCCTTACCAATTACCTTTCTCCCTTTGTTGCAAACATCTGGAAATGTCAGCATGGCCTCAAGGAATGACCAAGTTGATATCCGGCTCTACCATCTTGTTAGCATCGCAGCCTAATGAGATAGAGGTACAACAAAGCTTACTGTATCTGAAGCACCAATGATTAACATCATGCCCAGGTATGCGGCATCCTCAAGGCTGTCAAGTCCCAGATGGTTTGGATCTTCAATAACCCTCCGGATGAAAGTCATATGAGGCGGAGCCTCTCCCGCATCAATCATTGACTTTACTCTCTGGGTCGTTGTGTTAGTCATAGCCCATTGAGCTCCAGTATTCTAGATGAATCTCACCTCAAGCTTATCGCGACACCATTCATAGTCGCGCTTGTGCCTGGACTTTGCGTCTCTTTCCCAAGGTTTAAGGAATAGAGGCAGCTTATCAAGAATGTTGAAAGTGTCAACTAGATAGTAGCCAGGGAGCATACCAAGAATCTGAGCAAGTCCTGTTTCGAATATGTAGTCAATGACTGGACTGTTGTCATCAGGTACATCAAGGCCGAAGATCTGGGATGAGAATGTGCTATATGTGTAGCGACCAATGCTCGACCATAGAGATTGTGGGTCGGCACCTTTGTTGGGACTTTGAGCAATGTCATTCAGGAACCTCAACGTTTCGAAATGGAGAAACGGAAGACCAGCATCAGCGAGATTCAAGTTAGTCAACCCAAAGGTTGTGGCCTTGCGCTGGCTCTTCCATGCCTTTTCACTCGAGCTGAGAAGGAGAAGATTAAGTCGGTTACATATCTGCTCGTTACTGACAATCCAGCGCGGTCGCTCAGATGTTTGTGCCGCAGCCTTGTCGAAGATTGCCCTGACGGCTTGGTCGCTGTTGATGAAGTACTCTTGAATAGTACCGAGCTGGACGAAAAACACCTCGCCATATTCCTCAGCCCACTTCTGGAAAAGAAGGTGCTGGCGATGTTCCTTGGCTGCTTTGAGGACGGTTGGAAGATGGCCGGCTATGATGTTTGTACTGGGAGGCGAAGGGGGCAGAGGAAGAAGTGTCGTACTTTCCCGACGCCTTTTAAATGCTTTTTGGACTAGGACCAGAAGCAGAAAGATCGTAGCCAAGGCTATAGTGAGCTCCCGACTTGGCATGGGAATTGTTTGAAGCATAATGAGTCTTGGCTTCGTGATGTAAAGTTGACGGTTAATATATTCGGCAAAGATATGACTATATGAGATGAGTTAGCTACCATTCAGGTCCGGGACACCGCTCGACTAAATATATTATTTTAACTGTGAACAATAATTGTTAGAAGACATGGGCTTGGAATGCAGTGCTGACTCCTTGGGGCTAACTGTATTCGTGCTGGTTAACCCCATGGGGTAACCTACAATCCCCACTACGGGTTTTCCGAAGTCTGCATGCTCTCCATATTCCGATCTTCCGTCTCGCGGAATATGGGGTTTTGGACTAATAGATACACAGACATTGACAAACGTATCACTTCAGTCATTTGACTACCATCAAGAGTGAGAACACACATCCAGGTACTCACGCGCTGAACCGGAAGTAGGCCTTTGCCTCCATGTTCCGTAACACTTGTACTGTCTTTCTCCCTCGAGCTCCAATGAAAACCCAATCAGTCTGTGCAACTCACTAGATATTGTATAGCGGATTTCGTAATATCAGCCTTTTCTGTTTATAATCTCAGACGAACTTTTCTAACAGATATAACTCGCCATACCCATTACTCCCGCCTCTCTCGTGTCTGCAACCCTTGCTTCCCCACAGCAAAAACCTCCTCTACTAAGCTCAATAATAAGGCTTGGGTAATTATGGTCTTGGTAATTCTTCTTTGTCCGCCTAGCGCTGCCAAAAAAGCTGCGTCTACTCATGGAATAGTTTCCAAAAGCTAGCTTTCCATTCCGTGTCACAAAGTCTCCATTAATCATCACATGAAAGATACCGCTAACGCTGGCGTGCAGCATAATTGCAGCGACGGGGTCCGTCCATCCTCCATGAGAAGGCGACTCGGCTGCCTTCCATACAATCAGGTCTGCTTATGCTCCTTCACGGATGACCCCATGATCTGGGCAGCGAACTGCGAGACCACTGGCTCGGGTTGCAAGCGAAAAGGCCCACAAAACACTCATTGGATTGATTTTAAGCACTTCCCATCCAGAGAGTACCTTGTCAAAGAAGAAATAACAGACACTTAGCAGCCAGATTCAGGCTTGCGTTGAAATGTCGGTTGAGTAGGTAAAATGGGTGTCGGGGCCGAGAGCAGCTTGATCCTGCATGTAGTAAGAGTGTGGATGCGTATGTCCGTAGTGCATCTCCGATTCCGGGGTAATAGAGAGGTATTAGTTAGTCTGACGAAGGAAGCTGGCACCAGTTGCTGTCAAAAAGCTGCCATGAAAAAAAGATTATTGGCATTGAGGTGTTGAGTAGGTCAAAAGAGTGAATGTCCTCGGAAAGGCTTGAGACTCCAAAGGAACCAACAAGAGAGTGGGTTGTCACAACTGAAATATTATACTCTCGAGCCAGATACGCAACCTTGTTTGTAGTATGTGGAGGATTCGGGCTAAAAGAATTATACGCAATTCCCAACTCCACATTGCTATCTTTGAGAAGGCCACTCTCTGTTATATCAACGAAGTTAGGAATCTGGTCCTTGACTGTGTAGTTCAGAGCCGGAACGCCATGGAAGGTATACGCCCAAAATATACAAGCACCACTCTCGCTGAGGCATTGAGACCCGTATAGGCTGTTTCATTCGACCAAGTGTGATGAGCATGGTCCGGCGAGGTTATCCCTCCGGCGTTCAGAGCTTCCACCAGTCCTGCAAGCTGTCCCCAGTAAAAGTCTTCGGGATTGAAATAGGATATAGCTGCAAATTCTCTGTATCGTTCAAAGTATTAAGCAAATAACTTAATACACCCTGGCCTTATGGGATTTATTCTATAAGGCATAATATCTATCTACCTCCCGCAAAGTGGGGTAAAATAATCAACTCTACCAGAGTTAATTTTAGTATAACGTGATTGATAAGCATGCGTCGCAGACAAGTATGCATCGCACTGCACTATATAGCTAAAAATAGCCTACCCTATAGTATCTAGCTATTTTAAATAAAATGGCTATAAATCCTAAAAAAAGTTTTTATAAATAATATAAGCTTTATATTATATATAAATATTTTTTATATATTTTTAGCTATTTTATTTATTCTTTTATTACCTTTTTTACTTTTATTATCTCTTATCTTATCAGCTCCGCCTGTCTCACCCTTTTGTACGTGTCTCAGGGTATTGTGCCCAACTAAGCTTGCTTAGTTGGCCCCCCCCCGGCTCGAGCCAACGGGTAGAACTGGTCTGGCAGGCATAC
>JABSSZ010000595.1:0-98407 GCA_013755755.1 Fusarium sp. NRRL 25184 | reverse complement strand
AGTCGGGACTCTCTCACTGGTAGGTTACAGGGAGTGTTTAAAGTCTGAGTCAGAAAGAAGAAGTACCTACATAGAGCAAAACTGTCAGAGGAGAACATGCCGTTTCATTTAGGCTAAATCGAATACTGGAAAAAATCGAGACCAAATCCCGTAAATTGTGGGTGAGTGTTTTCCGGCCAATGAGAAATAGGAATTATGTGTTTTGCTGGGGGAGTGAGCAGCGGAAATAAGACGAGTCAGATTGGCTCAATTGCCGATCGGAAACACGGGGGATTGGACCCTGCATGAGTTTACTGAGGGCTTGCGTTTGTGTTGGTTTGAGCCATCTTCGAAGCATCCGATCGGATATTTAAGCCCCAATGCCGCTATTTTTACTGTGCCGAGGGCTTTGAAGAATGATGCCTGGATATCTGTAAAGCCTCATGCTATTCCGCCTGTTCTGGACTACCGAGCCAAGCTCATGCGGCTTTCACGGTTCTTTCTCCTCCGGCCTCACATCCATAATCGTAACCATAACATTCCTGATTACCTTAAACTAAGTTAAGCGCTCCGACAGCTCGGGATTCTCATGTCTCGCAGCTCACATGTGCCATGGCTATGCTCCATTTCATTGCAACTCTCTTCGGCGCAGGCAAGCAGCAATGGATCTAGTGTCGGTCGAATTCGGCATACAATTCTGAGGACACTTTTCCCATCCAAGTCAACCATTTAGCCATTGCCTTTCAGGACCCGCCAGCCGAAGGTGGGGCCTCCACCCGGCGGGCGTCGGGTGCCCACCGTCGGAACGCTGGTTACCGACAGAAAGATGCTCTCGGAAACGAAAGAGGGCTTTTTTATCCGAGCAAGATGATAGAATGTCGTGCAATGGATGCAACAAGGGTCCTTTTTTGACGTGCATGCTGTGCTCAATTTTGAGCTGACGCTTGACCGTTTTTCAGCTGTTTAATGCCGCTCATTCACCGCTTGGTTCTATCGCGTGCGTGCTCACTACAGAGTAGAGTCGAGCTGAGGAGAATTTTCACATCTGATGCCGGACAAGAGGGTGCAAACAGGAGCCTGGAGATGCAATGCATCCAGTCAACCGACCCTTCTCCAAAATAAGCTGTAGATCCTTCTCGCTGCCAAGTTAATGGTCACTTGCAGCGAATCTACAGTACTGTACAGCGCGCTAAGGTTCCTGAATCGAAAGGAATGCCGACAGATCTACCTAGAGACGGGTCATGGCTGACATCAGAAGGGCCTCACGTGGGCTGAGAGCTGTAGCCTCAGCTGCGAGCGTCTCTTACAGCACCTGTCAAAAGTTGACATGCCCCTGTGACCTGATCAACCTTTAGCCGGAGCAAGCCTTGTTGACCTCGCCTTGCCTCAAGTGGAAACATATTCCTCGTGGCCTATGACATCGTTCGCATGCATGAGTCGCGAGTATCTAGGTACAAGCCCCGGATCTAAGTTTCGGCGTCAAGTAAGAAAAATACATTCCGTTTCGAAAACTGGGAATTAATAAATCCAATTGACTGATATTGAATAAAATGAATTGAATAATTGGTTGGTTCCTGTATTTTCTACCCCAGTCACCGTTAGAGTTTGACTACTGCCAACCCACGATCCTCCCCAGACGGGGTTACGACTAATTAATGACAAAGGGTTCACTGGGGGTTGCGGGACCATCATCCACTGACACGAGAAACCACAGGATATCGGCTAGTAGCCACGAACAAGATTCGGGACTGCTTACTTAACTCTTACTATTTAATTACTGACCGGAAACCCACCGAGAGTCCGAGATGCTGGACTTTTGCCGTTTTTGGTGTATTCTACGTGGACAATATTGAAGCCCCTGAACCTGTTGACTGGAGACTGGATGTCCATGTATCAATGGGAAACAATGTCTAAAACGGTCCACCTTGTAATGAGATCAGCGATGGAGAAGCCACCGAGAAAAAAACCACAAAACGAAAAGGCTGTGGTGTGAAATAACAAAAATCAGGCACATGTTGTGGTATCGCGATTGTCCTCTCGCCAAAACAACAAGAAGTTTGGTGAGCCAAGGCTGGTGATCAAATAAACAACGTCACAATACAACGGGTATGCAGGGCTGCTATCCCGTCCTGCAGTCTGCAACTTAAACAGTGGTCAACATCGAAAACTCGAGTTGATATCGATGTTTCTGCTTCTCCAAGATCCATCGAGATCTGGGGTGTCGCTACGTCATACTCTGGGGTGCAAGTGGTGCGTTCTCGCGACCCCCAGAATCTCCAAATCTCGCAGATCTTGCTCTCAAGAGCCCGCATCGGAACATCACGCGGCTATGCGTCTGTGCAATGAGAATGGGATTTTCGCATTCTTTGGTGTTGATGCGTTGTTCGATGATGCGAACGGGTTGTGGTGTTTTGATGTCGAGACGAGGTCATCTCGCTCGTCTATGACCGAATAGTCAACCGGAAATGAGACATCTGTTCTACTTGTGGCCGGGAACTGACCACGGGAAGAGCTGTTACGTACCGACCATCTCCCGCAAGAACAGCCATAACACACCCAGACAGACACTTCATCAGCCTTCAGGGACAACGGCGCTTGTCTTGAGCGCCCGTTGTCGGAGTCTTGGGACTTGGGGAACGCAAGCGCAGTAATGTCACGATCCACTTCCACATCGACACCTCAGGCTCTCTCTCATTATTCATGATGGTGTTGACCGAGCACGAGCCATCTACTCTATTCCTATTATGGCTGGTGGTGTGCGGACTTGAGTCCGATGTGCCCCGACCAATCGCCCATCACCCTTATGAGACCTCTAGGCCTTCTAGAAGTCTTCTCCCGCACATGGAGAACAACACCTCACACCTCCATCAATTTTCTCTCGATCACGCGCGGGTTAAAGCTGAGGCTGAAAAGGGCAACTGTTGACGATGCGGCAGAAGAGGATTCTGAGCTAAACAAACAACGCGGTATTTTCTGGTATTTCGTCAAAGACATTACACTGTGAAATGCAACTTGAGGTCTTGTTAGTTCACCAACACCCCAACAATGGCTCGACGAATGAGAAAATCAAGAAATTAATAATTTAATTCCGTATTTTATCCCTCATCCCCACTCAATCTCTTTTGGGATCCATAGTGGAGAAGATATCTCGAACGGAACAGTTTGGCCTCCCAGTAATCAGCCTTGTAAACTCTAATGCAAACGGTTATGGTTGGGCATCAAAATCTGGCTCTTGCATCATCCTTCTCCGCTGTGCCCCGATATCAACCAGACAGAGACGACTCATGAGATATCGTGAGATCGAATGGATCCAGAAGGTCCCCCGAACAAACTCCAAAAAAACTCCAAAATCTATCTCCACTGATAAGACTCGTCTTGTTCCCGGCGACTTTACGGCGCTCCTCGGCCCCTCAATAATGCCTTTTTGCTCGGACGGGACCCTCATCACCGTTTGCATGTCTCGCCGCGGCCCTTCTCAAAGCCATTGATATCAGTTGAACCGTTAACGCCTCTGTCGGTCCGGCAATGGCAGGGTAATTGATATTCCCTCATTGGCGCTGCTATAACAAATTAATGGATCGCTTGTTTTTTACTTTCACTAACTCGTTGACATATTTGACACGTGAAATTCGCGTGGCTTTGTCATACTCATATTCCTAGCCACGAGGAGGCAAAGTCGACAATATGGGTCCGCCATGAGATTCTATCGATAATCGCCATGTGGGCATGCGATTCAAGGCCCATTATCAACGGAGTCGCCGATGAGGGGACAACAGTTGCAGTTGGAGATGGTGGAGGACGCGAATTGCGATTCAAGTAAGATTGCATCTATTGGAGTGGCTTGGCTGACAAGAGGACTGATCTAATATCTGTGCTTCCGCTCAAGGTTGTTCAGCCGCGTCTTGGTAACCTAAGATGAATTGGATACCGACAATTCATTCCCCTTTTGAGAACACCACTCGAAGCTTAGACTTGCCGAACATGAAGCCGACTGGGTAACTTTAGTTGAATGTCACACTTAGTCTTAGTTTAAGCAGATGTCAATTTCCTGCGCTTTGGAGGTATCTGATGTACCTACAAGCTACAGTACCACGTGGTGGAGGTTCTCCGCACTCACCAAAGTGGCCGCCGTTGATATTCCCTCTTTAGGATCTTCTGCCGAGCGTTTAAAGCCAATGTGCCGCGGCCGGTAATTGAGTCAAGTTGGGGGGATGGAACGATGTCGACCATTGACGGCTATTGAATTCAGCCTTGATATTGCTGAGACGTTGTGTTAATAACGCCAAGTTGACTGTCATGTGCAACTCGTCGACCATTCTTGCGTGAGCGGCTGAATTGTCAACATTCTATTATAGAGGCTAAGCATTGATATACCGAAACATGCCAGATATGGCTATAGTAAATGCCTAGACTAGCTGTCTAGTTGTGTTCAGTTACCACCAGTGTGGTTTTAGCATAAAGCCATCGTATCAATGGAAGAATAAACCCCTCATCGGCCCATACCTCTCCAGTACTGTATGATCTGTGTAACTGCTGAGGGCTTTTGATGGTGGTGTAGGTAAAAGTGTCTTCTGATGCTGTCAACTTCTCAATGCACTTGGCTGATAAGACGAGATTATCACAAAACACGCAAATCGATGCAGTTCTTATCCAGAGTCCTTGACTAATAATCGTTTACTGGTAATCAGCAGCCCAGCTGCGCCTCTGCTGAGACGGGCAGGTCGCGCATATCAAACTCACGTTACCCCAGACCCCAGGTTTTACCAGGCATAATAGCCTGCAGGGCCCTGTGCCTGCTGACATGGTATCATGCCACGGGGAGCCTCCAGCTTCCAGGCCATTGGCTTTCCATGTGCTTTGCTGTCAAGTGTCAAGTTGCCACCCCCTCCCGAGCAATTCGGGCCCCCAAATTCGTCCGGATTTCCCCAACTTCCCAAACAAACGGTTCTGCGTGGGTTTGAAATCGAATCCGAACAACCCCCATGTTCCGGGGAAGACAGTAGGGTTCAGCCGACGGAGAAACTATGCCGTACAAACGAAGGCCCTGATCGGATCGGAGGGCCGTAATCAAAGAGGGAGATGATAAAAGATGGCAGCTTCTCCTTTTGGTTTGACAGGCAACATGTGATGGTCAGAGAGGGAGGCCTGGTGATGGGTTGATGCGGAGAACCTGGATGCTGGCAATCTCATTCATGCGGATGCATCGAGGGTCTGATCCGCGGGCCCGGACCCCAAGCAGCACATTCTCGGCCCTTCAGCAGCTAGAGCAGTTGCTGTGCCTGAAGGTTGGTGGTATTCACCACAAGAAGAGGTGTCGATCCACGGCCCGTGGCCATGAGGATGGTGGCATACGGGCCGAGTCGATGCGTTGGCACGCACAATGTGATAATGTCAGAGAACCCCTGATCTAGAGTCGGTGTAAGGTTTAATTGTAATAACAATCGATCATATGAAAGTCGAGTGGCAGCCTAGAGTTGACATACATATATCATGGCTCATGATATTACTCCCACGTGATGCCGAAAATGGACATTGAAACACCCCGTTTCAGCTACCTCGGTCAAGAAAGGATCTGATATGATGTCAGAGACTTTAACCCTGTCAAATACTTAATACTCTATTGCTTAATCTGAAACTGGTGGTGTTACTGGAGGGTGGCAGAGGGAACACCCCCGCGATACCCTCTTATAGATCTCAGATGACTATAGCTGTAAGTTGAAGCAGGGTCAGTTAACGGTGCCACTTAGGGAAATGATGCTCAGTAAAAGTCTCGTACCGTAATCGACGAAACATCCTTTTATGATCACATGGCAAAGTAGTTGTATAATCTACCTGGTGTCAGCTAGAGGATCAGGCCATAGACATCGCTTCTGCATAGTATATTCGATTGCCATCACATACCATAGCTACATCGACTATAATACCAATCACATAATCCTACCATACACCTTTGTGAATGTTTTCAATGATTTTGGAATATTTCTATTGGCCCTCTACTTTCCTAAAGACCATTGTTGGGTCAAGGGGCAACCGGATATGATCAGTCTCAGGAGTGTGAAAAGTAGCATAAACACTCGACTCGAGATCAAGTCAATTGATTGTCTCTTCCGTACTAGCCAGGAACCAATCCTCGATGTCAGATGTGACTCGACTGTTCCTAAAGTTTGCTGGATCGAATCGCCAAAAGCATCCATTACATCATAGCAAGATCGGCAATAGGGATTCGATCTTCAATGATGTCAAGTCATTCACGCGATGCCACTTTTTTAAGACTATTATAGGAACTTGACTTGTTAGCTAGCCTTTGACAGGATGTTATGACTCGCAGGATCGACAAGTTGACGATGCAGCGCGAATGGTTGTCTTGAGAACTCGACCATCACCATGCCAGCCTGAGACCCCAATTGCAT
The DNA here is from genome assembly GCA_013755755.1 of Fusarium sp. NRRL 25184. Taxonomy (NCBI): domain Eukaryota; kingdom Fungi; phylum Ascomycota; class Sordariomycetes; order Hypocreales; family Nectriaceae; genus Fusarium; species Fusarium sp. NRRL 25184. The sequence goes on along the minus strand of JABSSZ010000595.1, from coordinate 92,018 downwards.
CACCAAGGGTCAATCACCAGGTGACCAAACTCAGAGTAAGCTCAAGAGACATATGATACTTCCAAGCGAGGAGCTTCAAAGAATATAGTAGGGATAATCGGGACTTTGGTTATCACTGTGAAGCACACAGTCTCCGCAGATGCAAAGAAACCTTGCTGTTCAGGTGACAGAGGTGATGATATCAGTTGGCTTGGGTAAATGGAGATCTCTCTTATATTTTGATCATAGTACATGGTTCTTTTGTGACAAATTTTCACTTAAATCTTGCTGTATCAATTATACCAAAGGCGATATGTCTTTATGCTGATTGAGGCACATTGTTAAAGGAAGTTCAAACAGGTAAAAGATCGCAAGTGTGTTATCATAGCAGTAGAACCATCAAGGGAAGAATGTTATAAAAGCCTTTCAGTATAGCGTTGGATTGAGGCTCAAGAAAGCATTAAAATTACAAATGCCAGTAAATATAGACTCTTTCTGATGAGTCGTCCTTCACATATCGCTCAAATCCCTAGCCATGATTCCGACAGCATATCTGTCTATTTTCGCCCATCCGCGTGTTCCTTGCACCTCACTTTCCTCCATCATCCGTGGTGCTCAAAACTTTAGACTTTCAACATATTTCCCGACGTCCAATGACCATGGACATTGTATGGAATGTCTTCATGCGTGTGGCTTGGTGTATAGCACAGCACACCCAGCCCCGGTCTCTTGTAAGGGAAAGAAACCAATTATTTGTTTTGCAGTTTCGGAGTTTGTTGAGAATGTCTTATCTCGATGTAAATCATTCTGAAAGGCTATGTCTCCTTCTTAAGTCTCTTGGGATCGGCTGCACCTTGCTGGAGCTGATTATCTTGTTGCCGTTTCTGGTTTCCAGGGCCATTAGGGGGATTAGAGGGGATACTGTGCTTCAGTGTGGCAGGTTTAAAACTGGTTAAAGTAGAATTTGGTTGAGAACTGCTGTCGTAACTGAACGACCGTGAGTCTCTTGGCTGTATAGCACTCGCTGCGCCGAACGTGGCCGTCGAGTGTGTCGGTGTTCCGAACCCCTGTGCCACATTGACTTGCGATCCTTGCTGATTCGCTCCGCCGCTGAAGTCAAAAATAGAATTTGTATCTCGTGGCCGCTCGCCGAATCGAACCCCCTGAGAGGATGATGGGTGTAGTGGCCATTGGGCCGTTGACTGTTGGTAGTAATGGTTGTTGTACCAAGACCCAAGGCTCTGGTAGTTACGGCCTGCCTGTTCACTGACATTGCTTATATCGGATATCTTTTGTTTGGACTGTTCCAGCTCTTTCGATAGTTCTCGGATCTTCTTATTGGCCTCATCGAGGCGATTTGATTGCTCCGTTGCAGAGTTTCGCGATCGCTCTAAATCCTTCTTTGCGTCTGCAAGTTCTCTCTCAATAGGCTTTAGGCTGTCTTTGTAGGAGGTCAGCTCGTTCTTGACACTTTGAAGCTCCATCGACAGTTGTCTTTCCTGCTGTCGAGACGCAACGAGAGCAGCCTCCTTCTCAAGTATTTCCGCCGATGGGTCGTCGGCTCTCTTTTTCAAGGCTTCAAACTCGGAAGTGAGCTTTTCAAATTGAGTCAAAGTCTGCTTCTCTCTTTTCTGAGACGCATCGAGATCGGCTGTGTTTTGTTCCAGCTGGGTCGAAAGGCGATGCTCGCGTTGTTGGGATTCATTGAGAAGTGTTGATTTTGCATTGAGAAGCTCGGTGAGAAGCTTTGCTTCTCGTCGCGAGTTGGCCTGAATGGCTAACTCTGCCTCTTCGAGCTTTGCAGAGAGGTCTTTCTCGCGCTGTGAAGGAGTTTCCTCCTGTGATTGTTTGGCCGACATGACGAAACTTTACGAGGTGAGATAAGGGAGAAGTCTCGGCGCGGTCACGTATCAGAAATAAAGGGAATAAAGAAATGGTGAAGGAAGAGATGGAGTGTAGAGAATAACAATATGTTGCCTGAGCCTCTGATTCAGTGACGAGGGAGCTGCCAGTGCCCGGCAGGTGTCAGGCAATGGAGATAAACGAGCAGTGGAGGTGGAATGAATTATAGGACAACGGGCGAATGCATGAAGGCTCAGCTTGATCAAAGACCTGATAAATCTTTGGTTACCTTACTCCAACTCCTGTAAAACAACTACGGGCAATGAAGCCATGTGTAGTGCACCCACCCAAGTGTAAACGTCGGAGAAGATTGATCGGAAGTTCACAAAACCAGGACAAATCTCTGGCGTCTTCCCATCGAAAGTCATGTACTTAGCAATCAACATTGCCTGCAAAATGCAGAAGAAAACAAAGAGGATCGCGATAGGATGAAACCTCTTTGACCGGCAAGGCTTCTTCACACTCTCGCATGGCCTTGATGCCGTCTCGGAGCTAGGCACAGAGATAGCAGCCATAACAGTTACCCCAAGAAGCAGATAGTTTTGGAAAATGGCGGCCCAGGAACTTTCAAGGCGAATGAATCTTCCCGTTATGACAAAAGCAATGAAGCCAGGCTCAAGTACAATGAGGACGATAGCTAGCAAAACGCCTGCCAGCCCATGGATATTTGCAGCGGCTAGAGGCACGATATTCCAACGATATCGGAGCTGCACGACAAGGCATGCTGTAATTGAAAGACGGGCTGCCTCTGGGAGACTCAGGAGATTGATGACCAAAATCCCCAGAAGGGTGATGAATATAACAGCATGTTCAAGGGCAATCTCGACGTGTCTTCTTATGAAGCTGTCGCCTGGAGGTAGCTTCGCATCACGCGCTGCTTCGACATCCTTGGCCGCGTAGTACTGAGCTACCATGGCCAGGCTGAAGAACAGAGGTAAGCTGACCCCTATCGATGCCAGAACTGTGTTGTGCTCCGTATAGCTCGTGAAAGTGCTGATGACCGAGATACATATAAGTGTCAAGATCGCGCCAAACGGAACGTACAAACGTCCCCATGGATTAGATCGGGAGGCATTATGCGGGTAAGCGAGCCTTGCAATTAAAGCTCCCGTCATGCCAATTGCAACGGCAATAAGACCGTGCAGTGACAGCCGATGTGTTTCACCAGGCCTCAGGGGCCGTCCAAGGTTGATTCCATACAGAAACAAGCTTGACAGAAGCGTAACGCTACAAGCGACTGCCAGTAACGAGTGCGAGATAGGCACCGCAAATTGGCAGAAGTAGGTGACCTTGTATCGCACGGGATCGACTCTGATGATCTCGAGCCGTCTCAAGTGTTGAAACGCAGTGTATGTAGAGTAGGACCCAAAGAGCAAGATTCCAAGGGCGCTTACCCAGTCGGCGAGGTTATAGGGGTCGGTGAGGACGTGGGTCAGGGTGTAGAAAGCCCCTCCGATGCGACAAAAGACCAGCAGTAAAGTTGATCCCAAGGAAACATTGTACAACAGCTTTGAAGTCTTGAGCTTATGGCCAGCTATTCGTAGTATCATGACAGATCCCGGCCCGATATCACCACACAGTGACCCAAAGTAGATGTAGAGCGGTTTGATCTGGTGTATCGGTGGCGAAAGGATAATGTTGGCTGTCGCAACAAGACAAAGAATATGATGTACGAACAGCTCCAGAGAGTAGAAACGTGCTTGAGGCAATTCGTTGGACCACACTACAAGCTGCGATACAGCACAGACTTTTCCTGCGTTGTTCAGGGGCTGATCGACTCCCAATGGTGTAGTTCTCGCAGCTTGAATGCAGGACGGCAGAGTCACAGTAAGTCCGAAGGCCATTCGAACAAGTGTGATTACGAGGGGCATAAGCTTCCGTAATTCGTCTTCGCGCTTGAGTCGTTCGTGGACCGTTGGGGCATACTTGCGGAGGAGGTAGTCAACAAGGAAGTAAACATGCCAGTAAACAACACTGGACATGAGGAATCCAGAAAGAATCACCGGGCCGTTAAGGTGTTCCATGGCTGTTATTTCTGAAGAAGAGTTGAAAGCTTTTGAGGAACATTTCTCTGGCAGATGAGTGTGTAAAGTTAAAGGTTCCCTCGTCCCCGTGATTACATATGTCCTTGTTTACCTATTTAACTTTTGGTAAACAAAAGCCCTAAACTTTACGTGCTCTGTCATGGAGGTATTGGCTGATGGACCTGCTTATAAAGTCCATAAATATTGTGTAAGCTGTCGTAATTTGATTTCTTTCATCCTTACAGCCATTCAGTCATGGCAAACACGATGGTCGAAAAGATCGACAAGGCCGTTGAACCTCTTGCCTCCCAAGAAGTCCAAGAACAACATGGAGATAAAACAGAGCTCAGCCATACTCGCAAGCTGAGTATCCTGCTTGTGATGAATACGGTTTCTCTTGTCCAGTCATTCGATGCCACTTGCATCTGCGTTGTCCTTCCTGTAAGTTGCCCCTCCCAGTTGTGAAGCCATCACCAACAGAGATCTAGGCGCTCGCAAGGGAACTGAATGCATCCTTTTCCGAAAGCCTAAGCATGGGCTCCGTGTTCCTGTTGGCGACAGCTATAGCCCAGCCCATTTTTGCCGAAATTGCACATGTTGTCGGCAGAAGGCCAGCATATATGGCATCCCTCGCCATCTTCATCACTGGAACGGTCCTCTGCGGCACTGCAAAAAGCAGCATAATGCTTCTTTCAGGTCGAGCTGTGCAGGGAATAGGATCGGGAGGACCCCAGGCATTGTCGGGTATAATCCACGCCGATATGTTTGCGATCCGTGAGCGGTCGCGATGGATGTCGTATCAGCATGTCTCTTGGGCCCTTGGAACTATTGCTGGACCCCTCATTGGAGGAGCTATTGTTCAGAACAAAGACTCCCAATGGGTATGTATCCTTATTACCATACCGCACGTCCTGATACTAATCGTCGCAGAGATGGATCTTTTGGTGCACCCTTCCATTGCTTGGAAGTAGCCTGATAGGAGCCATGTTTCTCCTAGGATATGACCAAAGGAAGCGGAACCTGCGTCTTATCAAGAACCTCGACTGGGTAGGGATTCTCTTATATATCATCGCTAGTGTCACTCTTTTACTCCCTTTGACTTGGGGTGGTTCACGCTTCCCTTGGAAGTCAGCGGCAGTAATTGTTCCTCTAATCGTTTCGTTCCTCGCGTTCCTAGGGCTGGGATTATATGAAAAGACGACAAAGAAGCCCATGTTTCCAAAGAGCTTGTTCCGACATCGATCGACAGTCCTTCAGTTTGTCACTGCGACTATCCACGGCATTCTCATGTGGATGGTCCTATATTATCTTGCCGTCTACTTTCTTGGCGTCAAAGGCCAATCACCGCTTATGGCTGGTGTATGGGCACTTCCGGCTACTATCATTGTTGCTCCTATGGCGGCTGTGGTAGGGATTGTGGCGTACAGGACAGGACGATACATGGGCTTCATGCTTGGTGGTTGGGCTCTTATGGCCACCATGTTTGGAGTCATGACAATTCTTGACAAGGACACCCCAACGTGGGTGATCTTGGTCATGACCTTATTCCTGGGCGTCGCAATAGGCCTGCTTATTCCAGTCATGAACATTGGTGTACAAGCCACGGTTGGAGAGGAGGATGCTGGGCATGCAATTAGCATGATCTATCTGCTTCGAACCATGGGCCAATGCATGGGAATAGCCATTGGTATTGCGGTCTTCTCCATTCAGCTGGGGATAGAGCTCGGAAAGCTAGGCCTCGACACAGCTCAGATCAGCAATGCCTTGAAGATGATCAAAGCCTCTGTCGAACACGGAAGCCTTGGCCAACACGAACACATGATGAACGCTGTAGCGAAAGCGCTGCAGTGTCTCTGGATGACAGGCAGCATCTTGGCCGGCTTAGCCTTGATCCTGTGTCTGTTCGCAAGGTGCCCGAAACTTCCAGAGGATTCGGATGGCCCAGTCAGCGCAGAGCTGATGCCGGAAAGCCGTTTCTCGGATACCGCGATAGGGCGGGTCTGGTATTGTTTCTCAGGCAAGATTCTCCATAAGGCTACGGAGCAATCAAACTAGAGCTCCGGTGCTTTAATTCGTCCCGAAATAGCCATGCGGATGAGTGCTCGTCTGTTGGTGATGCCCAACATGTACCCCTTGCTTTAGCCGCGATATCGATGGAGTTCCAAGACAATGGGAAGCGAAGCCAAGGGTCGAGATGAGTCTCGTCGATCGTTTGAGCACACTCCCAAGATTAGAGCCCAAGTCCACTCCGTTCTTTCTATTATACCCATGCCCTGTTGTCTTGACGGAGCAACTGTGTTTATGAGATCCAATTACAGTATCTGCTGAAGCCTGAGGAATTCGCCTATTCGTTACCAATACAAAAATTCCTCCTAGGGTTGACGGTTTCACGGGTGAACCTCCGACAGCAGCTGAGATGTGATAGCGGGGACCATGGGTTAAGAGTCCCGGGATGCAGCAGCTCGGTAAACATCATCAGATCAGGGAGGCGAGTTGAAGATGTAGGTTGGGGCCGCCATAGACAAGCAAGTATCTACGCCAGGATGATGAATTTAGGCTAAAGGGTCTTGAGACGCAAATTGGTTTTAATGGTGAAGATTCAATGGCAGATACTTGAGAAACGGTGAATCAATTGAATATCAGTTGCATCTCCATATTCAGTCACCGTGAGATATGGGATGGATGATGATGTGGTGTCGAGTCTGTAATTACTGTGTAGAGGGAAACTGTAATTGAATGATCACTATAATTGATGCAGTATCGGGATCACCTGTTATCAACTAGGTACCTATTCTTGAATCAAACGGTCACCGTTTGGTAGCCATGGAATAAACCACCGTTTAAACAAATCAACTAAAATAATAAAATGGAATGAAATATTGTTATTTGTCTAATAAAATAATCCACTGGCACTAGGCATCATCTCACGATATCATGCCTGCTTTGACCTTCTAGAAACTTAGGCTCCCCTGCCTGTCTGTCACGTCCAGGGGCCTCCCTGGCGCCGGAAGAGGACCCGCGGGGGCAAGCCTGAGTCAGGAACGTTTGCTTGGCACAGGGACAATGAGATTGAGGAGCCTGAAAGGCATGATAGACATGGGATGAAGCTTGGATGAAGGATGGGGGTCATGGCGCACGTGTGAGTCTGTCAGGTCTCCGGGGGCGCCGTGGCCGTGACATAAACTATACTAACGAGGTTGACCGAGATGATTTATATTTAGTCGTTTCATATCAAGGTCATCTGTTTGTTAAGTGATACTCGACAAAGGGAACAGACGCAATGTTCGACAGAGGGTGTGACTAGAGTATTTGGCTGAGCCTAAGATGAATGGAAGCTTTGTGCCAAATACCTCTCACAAGCCATAGTCAAAGCCATTGAACTCTGCCCTGACATGATCTGACTCTCTCAGTCTCTCTTGAGTCTCGCAATACACTAAACTAACGACGGATCTCATCCCCGTCAAGCCATTATCAGGTCCCGTGATGGGCGCCAGCGACGGTCCGGCGCGTCTGTCCGTTGATCCGCGGTCATTCAGGCGCCTCTCTCATTCTTTCATTACACGGCCAAATATCAATCAAAGAAATGGGAGTGAAGCAAACAGCACGCTCTCCTGGCAAGGCGTCAGGGGTGACAAGTCTGTGTTTGTTTCAATATTCCTCTAGAAGCCAGGAATATACCTCAGCTTGAAAAGCTAGAACATGTCCTGTGATGCATTTTACAAGGGTCCATCCATGATTCAGATTGGACTGTGGGGTAAACTGGTACGCCACAGCATTACATTGGTTATCGAATCACTTGTTTGGTGATTGCTTCATCAACTCGACTTACATTGTGCTTTGACAAGGCTCAGACATTGGTTCGTTGTTGTTCAATCGTGGACCATGGTCCATATTCTTCGGCACCTTGCGCTCCAGTATTGAGTACCTGCATACCGTTGGTCGTCCTGTCATGTTCAGAGCATTAGCATTAGCATTAGCAAGACACAACTTGTTATGCCCAAACAAGTTTAACATGATTGCATCTTCACGCGTGACTTGATTTCAGCTTCCAGAATAACATTCATCTGTTATCTATCTTATCAAGTCATCTCACCACATCCCACGCTCCCATCCCCAACCCCAACCGATCCCGCGCAGCACGTCACGTCTCAACCTCCAACACATCCGATGTCGCCAATATAAGCAACATCTTGAATATCTTGTCCGATACCGCTGAGAGAACTCCCTCACTTCACATGCCAACAGTAGTTCGCAGAATGCATGTGAGTTGCAGCATTACAGCGCATGCCCTGCAGTATGTAATGGCAGAGTGATGAAGAATTGCGTGATATCCAACGGCTGAGTACGACTTCATTCAATACACACCCTGAAAACTCTGCATCCAATCAATATTTGCATACATCAACATGATCTTTATGGGGGTAACGCCAATGTATCGTCATTCAGGCCATATGAATCCACACAACGACCACACAGAAGACAAGACAAGACAAGACAATTGATTCAATTTGCAGTACAGAAATCATCACAGTATCCCCGATAAATTTGCCGTATCCCATAGGTACCTAGTTATCAAGATATTCGTAAGTATTCGTTAAGGATTGTGCTGACTAGCACCCATCACGGCTGGATGTAACAGGAACCAATTACTAGGAATCAATTTAATCCTCACATCTTATTTGCCTATTTATTCTTTATTCTCAGCCATTTATTTCTCCTCAGCATTATAATAGTCACCAATAACAACCTTCCCACCAATTGCCGCCATTTGCTCCCGCACAAACGCCTCGTAACTCAATGTGACACTCCATCCCCACATCTTCAAATCATATCGTCGCTACAGCGAGATACCGACGGGAATAGAATCAGGATGCACACAAATGGGCTGCGTAACCCCCACTCTTCACACGTTTCACATGTTCAAGATTGGGTACTCTTGTTTGCGAGACGGTGACAACTTTTTTCTATTATCGCCATGGTTACAGATCTACATGAAGTGTAAATACTGGCGGCTCGTAACCGCTGAGAAAGGCATAGATGACCAGTGGCAATGAGCATTATCGTTCAGCTGATCTGGCGTTACATCCAAGCTGACAGTACATTTACTCACAAAGCTTCAGCCTGGCGCGCCTCTCAGCTGTGACAAAGAACCGCCAATTATGGCCTATTCTAGGTTTCTTTGTCTTTGGCTGCCGAACCACCAATCCTCTTGTACTTTCTCGGATCCTTCCGACTCATCATTCTCTTGTCACGAGTCCCACGGCCCCCTTCCCAGAATCCCCGACCCTTTCTGCCTATCAGGTATCGGCCGCAGTATCTACACGCCTCAACTGCTGAAGAATAGTTTTGCTCGCGACTACACCAGCCGCAGATGATGCGGTTGGCCCATTCGTTGATATGATCTTCCTGATTATCATGACACTTGTCACAGGGATGAACCCGGCTGCAGCATGAGAAACGGAACCATCGGTAGGACTTTCGGTAGTGCGAGCATGCGCCCTTGTTTGGGAGTTGCTCTCCCGCGTGAAGACCTAGCTTCTCCTGCTTCCGCCGCGGCCCTGCGGTAGGTGGAGGGCGCGAACCAGGCGTGATAAAGAGAAACTTGACTTCAGGGATCTTGAAAGTGAAATGACCATGACAGTCTCGGCAGACATTGGTGACAGATGAGCCCTGTACTGAAACTAGACCAGGGGCTGGCGTAGAGCATCTCTCGCAGATTGGGACAAAGGTGCTAGGAAGCATATCTGCCACTTTACATCCAGCGAGGTCAAGGAACCCAGCCCTAGTAGAATGCTCATGAACCAGTGTAGGCCGATACTTGACGGCAAACGGCGTGGCACACTTCTTACAGCTAGACGTCTTCTCGACGTCAGGCTTTAAGCCCGTGACCTCGTTGACTGTCTTGCATCGCTCGCACTTCACACTGATGCCCAAGATGGAGAGCTGAAGTAGTTCGATACCGTGCAACTCAATAGACGGAAACGACAACATGGTCCCACGCTCAGGGGTTTCACCTGGCATGGCGACCTGTGGTTCCCTCTCCTCATTCTCTAACACAGCGCCACCCTCATCAACATCATCAGAGCTGGAGCTATCTTCAGATTCATCTCCATCGACGCGGTTCCACTCAGGTGGTCGTGGGATCACCTGAATATGGCTATCTTCAGTCTTTGATCCTGTGTCCTTTGTATCTTGGGGTTGGTCTTCAGGTACTGGCGCTACTGGTTCGACCTTGGGTGCCTGTGCCTGTGCTTGCTTCGCCAGTTTGTGGATGTTTTGTGCGAGGTAGTTGAGATGACTCATGAGAGACATTTGCTGTTGCTCAGCTGCCTTTTCGCAGAATAGGTCCTCCACAGGCTCCGCATCTTCAGGCTCGACATTATTGAGCTGAATGCGGAGGTTCTGCAAGGGATAAATCAGCGGAATAATCAGGTGCAGAGTCCTGACAGATTGCAGTCCTGGTGGAAGCTCCGAGCGCTTCAGTGGTTGTAACGGCAGCGTGTACACGACGCCATCAGGAGAACGGCGATACTCGGGTGTCCTTTTCATACGCGCCTCGAGCTGACGAATCTCCAGAGCACGTCGTTCCTTTGCAGCGGCGATTTCGTCTTTTGTGTACGACGGCTCTGGAACGTACGTAAAGGGCGTGGGAGCAGGTTTTGGCGGAGTTGGCTCAGAGACCTGCTTGGGCTGCACTGGCTCATTTGTCTGAGGCTTTTGTGCCTCCACATGCCTGTCTCTGAAAGTCACGAGCTTGACTGTCTCGGCCTTTTGCTCAGACAGAAACTTTTCCAAATTCTTGTCCAACTCTCGTGTGTGAGCGAGCAACGTAGCCCCGGGTCTCTCCTCCACGAGCCTGTCCCATCCTCTCTCGATATTGATTCCAAAACCCCTTGGGATGTCCTTGTTCTTCACATGTAACACCGGCTTCTCATCCGGATATGCCTGCGGGACACGGAGATCACACTCAAGGGCAGCCAGCTCAAATGGAAAGTCAGGGTCGGAAGGCTTAATCCTGAACAGCAATGAAGTCGCACCGTCTGGTGCGGTGGTCTCCTTTGGCGAATAGCGTCGCCGCAGCTGACCGATCTGATATGTCCTAGGATCCTGAGCCTGCGATTCTGGCACAGGCTTTGGGACGACTCTGGAAGAAGAGGCTTCAGCCACCGCCTGTTTACGGGTCTGTGGCGAGCCTGACTTTTTGGTAGAGATCATGACGTTGTTAAAGGTGGGCTGTTGCTGGCCGGTCAATGGTGGTATTTTGGCGATGGTTGAAGTTGATAACTAGCGATTGACGCGGAAATGAACCCAAACTCCGCGCAAGTAAAGAACGATACTATGCAGCCTCAAAATACTAGCTCTAATCTGCAATTGGGAAATCAATGGAAATGGAGAGACGGTTATGTTTTTATCGTGATGTTGATGGAGTGGCGACCTTCTCCACGGGCTGTCTCCAGAGCCGATTCCTTACGTGAGCAGAATCAAATTCATTAACCCGAAATCGACAGTGACTCATGGGGCGTCACTGGCATTTCCATATGAAGACATTCAGGTGAGATTGCCAATTTCCTATTCGACGATTGATATAAGTTTCTTCTATTGACTCATACTCCATTTGATTTTACTGTCTAACTACTAAACAAGTCATGATGACTCAACCTTGGGAGACGATGTGCAGTATCACCAGCTGAAACCAACTTCGTAGTGCGCCCAGTAATGGCATCTAATTATAACCATGCAAATGTAAGAATTGATAAAGAAAGCCAACGAAAAATTTCAACCCAAGATCAAGCTTTTTATGAGCTCTTTTATATCTCATTGGCTCAAAAATATTCATATCTGCAGTTCAAGGCGGTCATCCCATATAATTCCCCTGTGGCACCGCTCAAGAACAAAGAAAGGGAAAGGAAGTACACTCCAAGATCTTGCAAACAAAGCCAACATGCGTGTCTTTCAGGGGAATCCCGCGAAGGCTTAACTACATCGACCCTTGGCATTGAACTTTGGCCTGTCAATGTCAAAGCCAGCCACCTGTGTCACAGCACAAGGTTGTTCCAGCTTTGATGTGCACAAGGCGGTCCACGAGGACGACACTCACATAAGACGAGGCCATGTTTGTTTGACTCGACGGAAGTGACTGTAACAGCTCCTACAGCTGCGTCCGCTGCTGTCTTACACACAAGAGAAGCAAACTATCGCCTGCAGTCCCTCCCCAAGATCACTCCCGCATCGACAATCGGGTTTGCTTGGTTTTCCTGCTTGCAGACGGGGAACGACATGAAGTGTCCGGAAGGCTGTCCGTTTGGACATTTGTCTCTCGTGAGATGATGGGTCAAGATGATTGGAGCAACATCGACAAGTTCACAATATGAATGAGAGATGAGAGAAGATCTATTGACATGCCCATTCGAGACAAGTCACGGGTTGCGCTTCGCGGGGGCTGTGGCTGACAGATCGACGTCGGTGAACGGTACGTTCCTTACGAGATATAAGTTATCAATAATCAAGCATAATGCCTGGACAATAGCACTCGGAAGTCATCAGCAGGGATTCAGGCTAAAGGCGTGCATGTTGCAAGCCGTGGTGGCTGAGATCTATCACAAGTCTATTAACGACAGAGCTTGGCCATGTACGAATCGATTCATGAGTAGGGGTCCGTGATGCTGCCCGATAATCTCAAGATGAGCCGTTGTGAGAGCCTGATAACAAATCAGACGATGAAGGAACAACACCTAAGTAGTCAATGTGATAAATATGGCTATATCACAATACGAGGCGGTGATGTCGTGGCACCAGAAAAAAGGCCAGCAGCCAAACTTGATTTTGATCTGGTGAGCACCAGACAGAGAACGTGGCTACTTGACCGCAACAAAGAAGCAATGAAAAAGAAGAAGAAATTAGATGAGAAGTCACTAGATTCATCATCAATTGACATTGACATTGACACTTGACAGCCGTGCATTAATGGGCCTCTGGTCATCACGTAGCATTGCAGGTAGGACAAAGCAAGCCATTATGAGGATGGAAGTTGACTACTTGGTAGACGCATCCGTCATGTAGCGCAATGTCTCTGAGAAGTTTCTTTTTCCATCTTCAAAAACGGCTCGTCGCATATGAGGGCACTGTTTGTTGACCCGTGATAGGCAAACAGAAGGGCCAGAGAGTGCGACAAGCGGGATGAAACATGAGAAACGGACGGAGTGGTATCGTTTTTCTGGTGTTGTATTTGGAGAGTGTCTCATGTAAGCCCGGGGAAGCAAAGAGACATCCATCTTTATCTGTTTGTTATACGTTGGGGTTTATTATTATGGTATGAATCGACAGGCCTCTCTTTATTATTAGAGATGGTGGGTGGGTGTGCGCGTCAAAGTGAAAGTGATGGATGCCGAGAGACCTCTGTTTGTGAGGGAGTGGAGGACGGGATGACAACGAAGCAATTTGAGTGCCCGTATGACCGTGCAAGGCCTGTTAAAGCGACCACAGTGGGCGGTGAGGCCCGGGAACCCGGCCGGTGCTGTGTGGTTGAGGGCAGAATAGGTACTGTACCGTTTTTGATTATTTGTTTTACGGATTTTAAATGAATGCGAATTATTTATTGGCTCTTTTTATTTATTTTATCTTCAACGGCAGTCGATACGGTTCAAACGGTAGATCTGGTGGTGATCATGCAAACAACACGACGCCCTGACTTGGCAATTCATTTTCTATCTTGACCAACTCACGAGCTTGACATATCAGTATAGAATTTTGTTAGAAAACACTTTCCATTGATTTGAATACCAGTCTTTAGTTAGTATTCTATATACCAGATAGTATGTGATTCTTCAATTAATCAAAAATCCATCCCATTGTTCACCGTCTTCAACTTGGTCCCCGTGGTCAGTCACTTATCACTTACATCCGAATGTACAGCATCTCGCTCGCATCAATGCAACACCAAAACAAGCCCTCAACTGACTCACATACACCCTTCAGCGACAATGGTACCCCATTCATCTCTCAGTCTCACAGCGAGAATAATCTCCCTCGAACTTAGAATATCGGTGAAGGCATTTGGGGGGACACAATTCACACTGACGGCCCGTTTCCCTGTCCTGGCAAGTCACGATAACGGAGCACCGTGTATTAATTGACGATACCTTGGGTGAGATAAATTTACAACATACGATCCAATAGTCACAGTGCGCTAGAGAACTGCGGCTGGAGGGTGGCAGTACAACGCTCCGCCACTGTGAGACTACCTGCTGAGGCGCCCTTGGATACACAAGAGAAAGACAGGATAACTTCGTTGTCTCTGCCCAAATCTAACTCACATGTCTTGCTGACTCTGGAGCAATCAGCCTATGTCTCAGCCTCAGATCCAAGTGTCTGTTTACACTCGCTCAAGCAATTAACCGAAAAGTCGAATAAAATAAAATTATTCCCATATGCGTGACCAATTTTAGGTCACGCTTCTCATGCCATGACGGCGTTCCGACCCTAATCATCTGCCTCAATCGTTCAAGTCAGGGTCCGAGTACACTTTTGTCTCACACGCCTTTCGATCATGAGAAATCCCTACAGCTGTCAATATCGAGATAGCATCATGTGGTGTTTTGAGGTATGAACAACACGTACGAGAATCTTGCAACTGCCATGTGTCCATGTGAATGCCCTCATCTCGTGAGGGTCAACGTCACCTCGGCTCCGAATGCCCTGTTCCTTGTTCCTTGTGCCGATCATTTTTCCCGTGTCGAAATTTTGCTATGATCTGAGGCTGTCAGAAGCAGTCTGCCATTCAGAGCTGTTCATAGAATCTTGTTCTCGTCAGTAAATGGTGACATTAATTTGCAGGTCTAGGTTAGCAGTCATGACAGTGACTAAAACAAAGCCCCCCTTGTAAAATAAGCTTAACTGTAGCCTGAGAACCTTCCATGTTGTTATTCGTCTTACTCGCCCAAATGAGGACATTTTAATTGTTGGATCTCTATATAATTGGTTGCCGTCTTGGTCGTCTCGTATTGATCGCATTCGATCTCCAGGGCCACGCAACTTAGGGAATCTGACAACCAACCAAAGTCTTCCCTGACACTGGAATAAGAATCCAAAAACTCGGGTAACGACATATCTAACCTTGTCAACGTATTCGTCGCATTCAGAAATGATGAAATTCGTGGCCTCGTTATTGTAAAAATGTATATAATTTTGATGCTAGATGACGAGAGAAAGATGATCATAGCAAGACAAGTCAGCGATCTATACGAATATCAATATTTTTATACCATCTTTAAGTACTCGAACAATTGAATCAATATGCAAGATCAAGAGTCCATCTGGATGTATGATCCATCCTTCCCACTTGCTGTGGCTGGCACTGTTGTCTATGGCATAATCTTCCTTGTCATTGCATATCTCACTTTGATCAAGTACCGAGCCTGGTACTTCATTGTCGTAGTTATAGGCTCAGCCATTGAAGTTGCTGCTTATAATCTCAGAATCCATTCTGTCCAACACCAGTCAGAGATAGTACGTTGGTCCTTTACTGTTGAGTCTCTTCTCATGTCTAACGAACACGGCAGACGCCTTTTGTCTTAACGCTCACTTACACGGTTCTCGCTCCGGTCCTTATTGCTGCCGGGAATTACCTTCTTATTAGCCGTCTGATCCTCGCCGTTCTTCCTCCGTCCCATCACCGTGTCCTCCGAATTCCAGGCCGTCGCCTTACCCCGATATTTGTTTTCTGCGATGCAATCGCCTTTCTCATTCAAGGCAGCGGCTCTGGTATCGCAAGTTCGGATAACTGGCAAGGGGAGAAAGAGAGGATTGGGGTGAAGGTTCTTATAGTCGGGCTGGTCTTTCAACTCGCCGCCTTCTCTCTCTTCCTCTGCGTTTTTAGACGCTTTCATATTCTCGCTCTTCGTATGGCTGTGGAGGATGCCCCCAGAGGTTGGCAGAAAGTTGTCCTTGCAGTTTACGTCTCGAGTACCTTGATCATGGTAAGTGTCCTGAACATTGTTGCGACGCAAGCTAACCTGATAGGCCCGTTGCATCTTTCGTTTTGTTGAGTTTGCTGGAGGAAGAGACACATATGCATTCAGCCATGAGTGGCTCTTCTAGGTTTTCGAAAGCCTGCCGGTGGCTGGTGCTATAGGTATCTTTTGTTTCTACCACCCAAGTCGATATCTTGGAAGAAATAGCGGCCGGCCTAAGTCTGTTCGGACTGAAGACACTATCGAGCTTGCTCAGGGGCACAAATAGTTCGTATAGACGACCAGTTGATCAGGATTATCCGGGGATTTTGACGGTTGTTTCGTCAACAGTCTTTCCGAGATTGTGCTGAATAGCAGGAAAGACAGATTTGGGTTGGCTTGGCTGGTAGCAGTAGCAGTAGCTCAGTTGTCTTAGAGACGTGACTGCGCCCAGTAGTGTTTGTGGACTCTAAAGCTATATTACAGCTAAAGCAAGCGTCTCTCCTGCTGGTATAACTGTTCTACCATTGCTTAGAAAAAAAGGTTTCCAAACTTGGTCTTCGTCGTCAAACGAGTAATTGAGACTGTTGACGAATCTCAGGGGCCACTCGCCATATTCATAAAACTCAACAGGAAGCTTTCGGAGAATCTGCTGCACCCAGACCTTGGACATGGCCTTTCTACAGTGGTAACCTTTCTTCCCCAATGTAGATCTCTTGTCTCCTTCGACTGCTTTCCTGCTCATAACAAACTCAAGAACTAGCATGTGCAAGATGACGAGCTGTGAAGCATAATTCGTGAGGTCGATGAACGAAGCAAAATCATTGCTGCTGAGGTTGCCAAGCCCATCATACAGGAACGCGAGTTCGTGGTAGCCTGAGAATTAGCAATACTTCAACTAAAGTATACGGGAGACGAACTTTCTGCAGGGTTTGTAGATGCTAGGGTGGCGATTCTTTGCATATGGGCCAGGTATTTTAACTCAGCAACGCTGTGGCACAGCGGGCCAAGCTTCTGCACACTTTGACAGAATCCTTCGGCAATGACTTTATCCAGATAATGATTCGTTTCATGGCCATCTTGTATTAGAGCCTTGACTCTTTCGAGGTAACTTACACGCCCGAATGTCTTGAAGATGGTATGGTCTAGATCGACATAAGGTTGTGTACCGACGAGCCAACCTTAAAAAGTGAGCAAAAGGGGCTCCGTAGAGTTTACTGAGGATTAACTTACAACCCCTGACCATCGTGAGAAAGTCTATGAGCCCGTCGTTCATATATGCAGATTGAAAAGTCAAGTTAAGCATCGCTCCAAAAGCTGCTTCGGCGTCTTGATTGGTGAGACCAGGTTTTGCAAGGTGCTTATTCAAGGCACTTATTGCAAGAACTCGATGCTTCAAGGCCGCTTGCTCATACCCATGCGATGTTAGTAAACTTAGATGAGACGCTCCAAGTCCAAGCATAGAGTGCAGTAAGAAATCATACTTTTGCGTATTAGTCACGCCGCCGATAATCATGGCATTCAGCTTACTGAATGTGAACGCTGTGAGGCCATTTGCCACACTGTGAATCCATCTATGGGAAGAGGAGGATAGGCTTCAAAGAGGAAATGTCGAAAAAAGTTTAGGTCATTGTAATCGAACATGACTGGGTCAGCTCGTAATGGTCGTGAGATGACAGCCGCTGAGTTTTGAGTACCATGTCTAGGCTTATTCAGGTATTCACACTCCAGGCCTAAGCGTTCGCAGGCACCGCATTCTGGTGTGGTCAAGTCGCATTTTACTCTTCTCCGTTTGCAACTAGAGCAACCTGCTCGGGACTTGGTATGGCCTTTTCGAGGGATAGGACGCCTCTTGGTGACGACAGTAGAAGTATCGGAGTCGGCTAAGGCACCTAGCTGGGCGGATGCCGCAGTCTCGGAGGACTGCATTAGGGAATGTGAACAGGGTCAATTATATGGATTTGATTTCGTGGTTAAGATATATTGATGAATTCTGCTAGAGGTCGGCATGTTTAGATTACTCTGCACGTAAGCCAAAGGAATTGTAATTCCTCCGATCCCTGTCAGACATCATTAAAGGGCATCCAATCATAATGGCCAATATGCAGATCAACTTAAGCATAACAAAAACATCAGACACGAAGAATATACAGTACTTTTGATTATACATACAAGGATATCATCTACCTGCATAACCAATCCTCAGCCATGGTGAGATTGACAAGCATGTATTCATTCATTGCTCATCTATCTTCATCTAAAAGTCGTTGTCATCCGCTCCCGACACAATAACGTTGTTGACCTTGAGGACCATGCGACATAATTGTGTGGCGAGCTGAAGCTGCTGCTTCTTGCCGATAAGAGGATCGATAACAAAGGCGTCCTTCATGTTGTTGTCTCCGCGTCCCATGCAGTCAACACCAAGCTTTCCTCGGCCCTCAGGACCAGCCTTGACCTGCTGACTCTTGATCTCGGCCAGAGTAGCGATGGGGTTGAGACCACTGTTCTCGGCCAGGGTCATGGGAACGGTGTCGAGAGCCTCAGAGAAGGCACGCATAGCGTACTGCTCAAGACCGGGTGTCTTGACGGCCTCATCCTCAACAGCCAGAGAGCAAGCAATCTCGGCAGCGCCACCACCGTAAACGACACGGTTGTCACGAACCAGGTTTCGCACCACGCAAAGGGCATCGTGCAGCGATCGCTTAGCCTCATCGATGATCTGGGTTGTTAGTATTGTTTTCATTCTTGACCATCAATAGGACTCACCATCTTGTTGCTGCCTCGGACAAAGACTGTAACAGCTCGGGTGTTGGCACACTCCTCAATGACAAGCATCTTCTCCCGTGTTGTGCCGAAAGTCATCTCACGGACGATACCAGCACTACCCAGCTTCTCGGCTGTAAGATCCTCAAACCTGGGAACAATTCGGCCGTTGGTAGCGATAGCAATCAACTCAATCTCGGGACCACCAACCCATCGGACGGCTGGTAGCTCGTTCTGAAGGAGGAGATGGTTGGCCTCATCATCGAAACCCCACTGGCAAATAGCCAGGTTAGCACCTGTATCCTTGATCTGCTGGATCATCTCAATAAACTTCTCCTTCTCATAGTTTTGCAACTTCTTAAACTCTTCGACACTGGTGATATCGAGATGGTGCTTGGTCTTGGGCTTCGGGGGCTCGAACGCGCATGTGAGAATGGCAATCTTGGCGTCTCGGACTTCTGAAGGCATCTGAGGGTGAGAAAAGTCCTTGTCGACAATGACACCCTTGACAAGAAGGGTATCCTCGAGGGCTCCTCCGACCTTTCCATCAACCTTGATCAACTCGAAATCGACATCCTTTCGCTCAAGATCGGCAACGGAGAGGACGGCATCAACGGCGATGTTGGCAAACTGGTCATGAGACTTGGACACGATCTTGCTGCCCAGACTTGTTCGGGCGACCTTGACAAGGTTGGAGGTCTCTTCCCGGGAGAACTCGATGGTGTCTGAAATCTTGTCGAGCTCAGCAACAGCGATATCGCAAGCTTGATCGTAACCGTCGGCAATTCGAATAGGGTGGATTCCCTTGTCGATAAGATCGGCAGCCTGTTCCAACAGAGCACCAGCGAGGACAACGACACCGGTGGTACCGTCACCAATCTCATCATCCTGTGACTTGGAAAGCTCCACTAGTAGCTTAGCAACGTGGTTTGTAATCTCCATCTGCTGTAGAATCGTAGCGCCATCGTTCGTCACGGTGATATCTCCGTCGGGGGAGATGAGAATCTTGTCGAGTCCACGAGGTCCGAGAGAGGACTTGACAATGTTGGCGACTGTTCGAGCGGCGAGAATATGGGACTTGACGGCTTCGTTGCCAAACTGGCGCTTCTTCTTCCCCTGACTAAAAGATATTAGAAGGGTTTGGAAATAACGGTGAGGCTGCAATGATGGTCAACTCACTCCCTGACGACAATGAAAGGTCGGCCTTGCTCATCCTTCATTACCGCCGCTGTTGTTGTTAGCTGAAATCACCATCATGGCAAGTCGTCGCAAATACCATTCGACACATCCAAATCTGTCCCCTCGTTAGCTACCCCTCGCCCCTCATTAACAAAACTGTGCAGGACTCACTCAATGAATCCATTTTGACTGTGACTTGTCCACCCGTGGGGAGCTGTATCCGCTAGAGTAAAGGCGTTTACGGCGATGTCGAAAAAGTCCCACGAAAAATGGTGGCAGCCCGGAGCTTCTATCGTTTTCTTGATCGAATCTCCCACCTCAATTTTTTGAAGATTTGGGTGCCTTGCCTTGCACACCGATGCGCGGCGCGGGGAAACGAGATAGTCCGAAATCAGGGGCCAGCGTTGACCCCGCCACAACTCAGTCAGTCTGTACCTTAGGCTTCAGCGGTCGGTTTAGTGAGATCATAGGTCGTGGAACATGAACCCCACTACCAGCTTGTGCCCCGCCAATCGTCAATGCATCATTAAAACACACCCAGACCTTATCCTAAGTTAAATACTTGGAACACAAACTCCCCAAAGCAGATCGAGAAGTTTACTTGCGAGTGTTTCAAAAATTACTTTCTTCTTGTTCTTTTTTTGTCTATAAAAGCCCGCGATACCCTCTGTTCTCCGTCCCCAGACTCTTTCTTCTATTCATACTCTCCAGTAACTGAGCCCGACCACATCGTCAACCGAATCAATCTTCCGCCTTACCAGCCCAGCTAAACAAGATGTCGCGCCATCGAATCGTTCACACTTTCGACAGAAACGAAATAGTATCTGAATTCGACGGAGATGATTATGAAGATGAAGTGGAAGACGAGCTCAGCCCAGAGGACCGCCAGGCCATGGACGAGGGAACAGCAGAGGTCCGTCGAGCTCTGGGTACTGAAGCCAACAAGGTGACAAAATCACAAATCGAGGAAGCTTTATGGCACTATTACTATGATATCGACAAATCAGTCACATATTTAATCAAGACATTCATTGCTCCGGCCCCCAAACCAGCAAAGAAAGCGCCAGAAGGTATGTCAGTCTTTTTTTCTGCTTCGCAACGCCTTTTTGGGACTGGAGCAGACCACGGACGTCTGTCAAACGAGCATACGTCTATCATGGATCTTCCACCCTCGTTAGGAGTTCCGGCATGGCAGTTTGACGACATGCCATGGATGAGCGTACCTCAAGAACGCCAGGCTGTCTTTATTGAGCCAGAGCGTCCTCGTGGTGGCTTATTGGGAGGTGGCGATGGGCCTCCCAAGATGTCAAAGCTTCAAGCTCTTGCGGCCGCTAGGAAGAAGAAGACCGAAGAGAAAAAAGAGCTGGAACGAGCCGAAAGGGGACTGGAAAGACTTTCCATCAATGAGTCACAAAAGGAGAACCAGCCAATCTTGGGTCAAGTTCACCAGGCTCCTGAACCTTCGCCACAAGTCAAATCGCCACCTGAAGAGGAATCAACAGAGGTTGCAGCTATCGCCGACAACAATCAGAAAGACATTGATTCTACTCCCAAGGGATGGTTTATGGATGAGGACCTTCCAGTCATGATGCCTCGGGCTACCCCATCCGCTTTTGCCCGGACGCTCTTTGGATCTGCTCCGTCCAAAGCCCCAAGACCTGACGAGATTTTTGCTATGCCATATACATCCTCTCCCTTTTATGTCGCTGAAGCTTTCGCCGAACCCAGTCCCGATGACGTGGTGCTCGCAGCTCAGGCGAAAGGTTCGAGTTTTGCAAGGACGAAATGATCGGCTAATCTAATTCCATTCAGCGGGGAAAAAGCCAGTGGCCAAGGCTCCTAAAAAGGCCCAAAAGGAGAAAGACAAGGACGTTTCTGAAGCTGAAAAGGACGTCGCGGGGCTGAATATTGCTGAGGCTCCGCCCCCTAAAAGCAAGGGGCTTGATGTTTTGAAGGAATATGAAAATAGTTCCAACAAGAGAAGTATCAGCTTTGTTGTAGTCGGTAAGTTCACTTCTCTTCTCCTAAGTTCTATGCTGATCAGGTAGGACATGTTGATGCTGGCAAGAGTACACTGATGGGTCGCTTGCTGCTGGAGCTCAAATTTGTTGAGAAGCACACTATTGATCGGTATCGAAAGCAGGCTGAAAAGTCTGGTAAACAGTCTTTTGCCCTGGCGTGGGTAATGGACCAAAGAAGTGAGGAGCGAGAACGAGGTGTCACTATCGACATTGCAACAAACCACTTTGAGACAGAGAAGACCAGCTTCACTATTCTTGATGCACCAGGTCACAGGGATTTCGTACCCAATATGATCGCAGGTGCCAGTCAAGCTGACTTTGCTATCTTGGTCATTGACGCAAACACTGGAGCCTATGAAAAGGGACTTAAGGGGCAGACCCGAGAACACGTGCTGCTTCTGCGAAGTCTGGGTGTTCAGAGGCTCGTCATTGCCGTCAATAAGCTGGACATGGTTGGCTGGTCACAGGAGCGTTTTGACGAAATTGCTCAGCAGGTCAATGGGTTCCTCGCTGGTCTTGGCTTCCAGTCCAAAAATATCGATTTCATCCCTATATCTGGTCTCAATGGCGATAATCTTGTTCGTCGAACAGAAGACACAGCTGCATCTTGGTACACCGGCCCTACTCTGATTGAGGCCCTCGAAAACTCAGGGCCATCAACAGCACGTGCTCTCAAGAACCCATTCCGAATGTCAATTTCTGAGGTCTTTAGATCGCAGCTTGGCACAACAACTATTGCTGGTCGAGTTGACTCTGGTTCTGTTCAGATTGGCGATGCTCTCTTAGTTCAGCCAAGTGGAGAAGAAGCATATGTCAAGTCAATAATGGTGGATTCAGATACGCAAGACTGGGCTGTTGCTGGGCAAAGCGTCAGTGTTGCACTCACCAACATCGACCCTATTCACATTCGAGTTGGCGATATGCTATCCCACACTAAGGATCCTATCAACTGTGGTGACACTTTCACCATGAAAGCCATGGCGTTTGAGCATCTGATGCCCATGCCGGTTGATCTCCATCGTGGACGACTGCATTCAGCTGGACAGATTGTTTCAATTACAGCAACCTTGGACAAGGCCACTGGGGCGATTGTCAAGAAGAAACCCAGAGTTGTGCAGCCTGGTGGTGTCGCGAGAGTAGTTATCAAACTGGCGGCTAAGGTTCCTCTTGAGTCAGGGCAAAGAGTTGTGATCCGAAGTGGAGGCGAAACAGTCGCTGCTGGTTTATTAGAGTAGTATCACGCATAATAAAAGTTCAGAAAGGATGCTTTACTTTATACATTTCATATCTTCAAAGTGAAGTCGCAGTGAATCCTGGAGTTATATGGCTTTGAAGGGGGCGGGTGGCAGAAGATATAAGGCCTTGATCATTAGTGGTCAAATACTCAGATAACTTGGGATGAACTTATGCAGAATTACGGCAATTTGAGGATACTCTGGCCTGTTTATTTTTATTGCCACATTAAAGATCTGAAGCCTTTTCCTTCCTGAGGGCAGGGTATCTAAAATAGTGCTCTCCCATTGTTCCGTTGTCATCATTCATACTGAGTTGAGTTCTTGTTTATAAACCTGCTATATAAACGTTTACCGTCCTCGGCAGGGGAATACGTTATCCAGTTGTGACGTCCATCTTATCCATATCAACTCCCTGATATAAAGTACTCATTGCAATCAGTAATTACGATTCCTATCGTGAATAAGAGCACAAACCAGAAACTCTACTAAAAAATCACCTACCCAAGTTGATTTCGAAACCATTTCCGCATCTCGGCGAGATAGATCTTGGCAATTCGGCAGCAACACATTAGCCCTTTTAACAGGTTTCGTATTCAAGATGGTCTACGTCATGCATGGTGAAAAGTGCGGGATCGTTGAAATCGGATTACAAGTTCAGCTCGTATGAAAACTATGTAACTTACCGATTGCCAAGAGAATATGCTGCAAGGAACTTTTCCATATCAATCACATTCAAAGAATCGACGGAAGGAGATTTTATATGGAGAGTAGAATTCACCATATGTCATGATACGTTGAAAGAGCTTGAGAGACCTTGGTAAACACAGAATAACTAAGCTGAACTTGCATGCATCATGCATAACTAATCATGTATCACTAATCGTACAATTGGCATTGACCATTATCCGAGCAGTCAGCCAAGGCTTTAGTCCAAAAGTCCCTTCTTTCCGTCACCGTCTGCATCCTTCATGGGGTTGAGACGGTCAATCAGGGAAGGCTTCTTGCCAGTCTGCATACCAACTCCAGAGTCACCACGAGCCTATGCATGTTAGTTTAGTTCAAATCATAAATGTCAAGAATACGTACATGTTGACTGTTCAAGGGGTCATTGTGAAAAGCTCCAGTCTTGACCTGGTCGTACTCGCTGGTGTGCGGCTTGTTAAGACCAGCAGTGTTAGTGTTACCAATGCCACGGTTGCTAGAGCCAAAAGAGCTCATGTTACCAGTGCTGCCAATAGACTCTACGCCGGAACCTGCACCAGCAGTTCCTGGGTTTCCAGAACCGGACTGCAGACCAGAGTTGCTGCCAACGGCAACACCTTCACGGTACTGGTGGTGAGAGTGAGCAGCGCCAGCGGCAGCGGCTGCAGCTCCAGCTCCGACACTAGTTCCAGTTGAGCTACCAAGGCCACGGTTCTTAGTCTTGGAAGACTTGCCCAAACGGCGAGACTCCTCGTCACTAGAGCTTACAGAGCTGCTGCTAGAGGCAGATCCACGGCGTTCCTTGTGGCCAATGCCGTGTCGGTGCTTGCGAGTAGCTGCAGCAGCTCCGGCGCCAGCTGCGGTGCCAGCGGCCAGACTTTCGGTATTGCGTCCCATACCATGGCCCTCTCGGCCGGCGAAAGCCTGGTTTTCACCGTAATTGTCGCCATGACCGTGAAGATGCATTGATTTGTCACCTTCCAGTTGTTCGCCCTGAAGCTCTCGTCGGTATGGCTTAGGGCATCCCTCGAACTCGGTGAGCTTCTGGGCTGCTCGCTCCTTGAGACCACCACGCTCTTGAGTGAACTCTTCCAGAGTCTTAGTTGGTAGAGTAGAAGTTCCGTGATGAACTGGTTTTGCGTGGTGAGTTTCACTTTTGATCAGATTAGCTCAGTGTCCTCCTCCTCATCAAGGTCATCATATTTAACGCACTGAATTGGAATTGTCGTATGAACTGTATGAGGTTGGACAGTTTCTTTCTGAATCACTGGCTGAACATGCTCGTGGACATGGTGATGAACTATAGAAGTGTTAGTTTTGTTTGTTTTGCCATTGTGTGGTTTGAGGTTACAGTTACATACTTCTTTCCCCGGTAACAACGGGGGCAGTCTCGGTGGAGTGTGTAGTACTGTGGGTCTCAGTGGTGTCTCTATACTTAGCAGCTTCTCGGTCGAGTGTAGCGCGAGTGTCTTGCTCATTGCCGTGGTGAAAAGTCTTGTGCTCTACTGGAATGAGGTTGTGGTGATGCTGCTCGGGGCTGAATTTGTTAGCAGTTGCAAAAATGTGGGACAGAGAAAGTCGCTTACAGAGTCTCCTTGTGAGTAATAGGCTGGACAGTTGTATGATGGTGCTCTTGATGAACCTCCTTGTCGAGGGCATGTGTCACTTGTTCATGCTGGTGTGGCATAACATGCTCCTGAGTGACATGGGGCTTCACATCTTCATCGACAGTAGTTTTGTGTTTTCCATCGTTGGAAAGGAAGCTAGAAACGGCCTGCTTTGCTTTCTCCATTGTATCAAATTTGGGGGTTTGAGTTATAAGTGTATGGGATTGGTAATTGTTGATTGGTGTTTGTTTTGCTGTGGCTTATATGTTGTTGATGATGATGAGGAGGAGGAAGATAGCTCTTAAGAAGTCGAGGAAGTCGAGGTACGCTTAAGTTTATATACTTCAAGACGCTTTGCGTCGTCTCGTTGTCCGAACTGCCCGCCTCTTCATCATGGGCAGTATCATGGACGTCATCTCATAGCTTTAGCCAACGGCGAGCTCCAAGGTGAGCTCCGAGCTATCGAGATTGTGGAGGAGCACATCTAGACTGTAATGATGATGACCTCAAGCCTTCCATGTCATCCCGCGATCTCCATTTGGCGCGTGTCTTAGTTCCCACGGCTAAGTCCATGGCAACGGAAGAGGTAGCTCCAGAGTCAGTGCGGCCTGACACCTGCAGCTCAACTACAGCTGAAAGAGGCCTTCATCGACGTCATGATCGAAAAACGATCTGAGCAGATAAGGGCGAGGCTCACTGCATGTCTCACCCATCTGAGTGGATGGCGTGTTGAGCCTCAGTCGGTAGGAGCAGATGATCCGCAACCGGAAACCATTGACGTGTCGAAATTGGTGATAACCTCGTCCAATTTCTCCGAAAGTCAAAGGGATGTGGGGGATAACAGGAAATGATGAGCATGTTCTGCCAAGGAGAGCTGAGACTAGATCGCAGATTGGCTATGCTAAGCAATCACTAGTGCCGATGTAGTGTCAATGTAGCACGTCACACACGCAAACTTCCACCAGATCCTGTCCGTCGATCCCGACCGACCTCGCGATCCGGTCAATGGCAAAATAAGGTGATGTAAAGGTGCAGTAATCACGATGTTTCCTATCCTCAATGATGAAATGTGATGTCTCTGAATCGAATCAGATTACAATAGTCACATTTCATCACTGGCCATAGAGACCACGCTTGCAAATATTTCGTAATATCACCAATACACTTCAGACTTCTCCAACCCTTGTTCTTGTTTTTGTCACTTTTATCTCTTGTCCCGTTATTGTTGGACACGCCCAATTAACGCGCCCTTCTCATGGCGGGCCGTCTCAAAAATGCCATCAAGAAGAGGGCATCACGTCTTTTCCATGGGGGTGACACTTCCGAGGGCTCAGAATCGCACCCAGCAAGCAACAGGAACAGCTTGGCTGAGTCGAGTAGGAACTCTCAGCCTCGACATCGGAAATCTCTGAGTCTACTGAGCAGGAGTTCAAAGACTGAGAGGCAGAACGGGCCTGAGGTTTCACAGGCACAGCCTGCGGTTGGAGCCCAGAACACAGGCGACTTTCTAGCTCATCCGGCAATTCAACCGTTGAAAACAGATCCGACGCCTAGAACGCCTAGACTAGAACGGCCTCGCCCCGGTCTAGAGCCAGAAGATGCCACTGGCTGGTGTGGGGATGAAACTGCTGAGGACGTATCTCACCCGAAGTCTCTGCGGTTTTCAACAGTGCCAGAACACTCCCAGACAACTACATACCAGACAGTGAGGCCAAAGCAGGCAGAGAATACAGATGACCTTGAAACGAGGTTGTCTCGACTGACCGTTTCTCCGGATGTATCAACACTTCCTGAGATAGATATCGACCCTTTAACACCGTTCGACCTCGTCGAAGAAACCAGTCCTTCTCAGGCAAGACTCTCACGGCTGGCAATTGGTGAAGAAGGACCCGAATATGCAGCGACACACATCAAGCCCTTATCCCAAGAATCAGACATTAACCTTGAGTCAAACTCAAGTCAAGAAGCCAATATTCGCCAGAACCTGGAGGCTATTCACCCTAGAGACGCTGAGTTTGAACGTATCAACGAGGAAGTCCGCGCTGGCTCAAACGGAGAGGCTCATTTCCACCTCCAGAACAGCCTTGACTTTGACAGAACGATTCACAATCAAGAACCTGTCGTGCATGAGCATATTCGTCCTCATGTTCATACAATTTATGAACCCAAGCGTACGCGGTCCATCCACTACCATGAGCATCGAACCTTGATCCAGCCGATTAAAGATCCCAATCCAACGATTCTTCCAGAACAACACTGGCTGCAGGATGACAAGACTGGGGAAATTTATAGAATTCCTGATGAGTTGGGAAAGAAG
Organism: Fusarium sp. NRRL 25184; assembly: GCA_013755755.1. Taxonomy (NCBI): domain Eukaryota; kingdom Fungi; phylum Ascomycota; class Sordariomycetes; order Hypocreales; family Nectriaceae; genus Fusarium; species Fusarium sp. NRRL 25184. Next base: position 64,341 of record JABSSZ010000595.1, on the reverse strand, counting down.
TTGATGTAAAATGTACCTGATATTGCATATTTTTCCATGCACAAGCGAGGAGTAACAAGAGTCTTATTTAACTGTAGCTTGAACTTTTCAAACACAAATGCCTTGAGAAGAGGTCTCTTAGTATCTGATTTCCCCCTTTGGCGCCTATTTTTATGACTTTTTTGCATTGTTGCGAGCCCGGCTTGGCTGCCAATAGCCATTGAGCGAGATGGTTGTAAGATTGCAACAGCTTTCAAGCCCTCTTCAAGTACCCGGTTGATCGAGATACTCAGATTATTACAACCCGGGCTGCTGAGATCAACAACATAATCTTCCGTACCCTACTATTCAATATAGTAACTAACTAAAATTATCCATTATCATAAGCAAACACTATACAGTTTCACGAAGGTCCACCTGTGTGTTGAACGTTGTCGACTTTCAGCTCTCTTTATAATTTCATGATATACTCGACACGAATATTCATGTTGCCAGGTATAGAGCAGTGGCAGTTGTAAATGCTTATCAAACTGCGACTTTGTGAATTACAGTCATACCCACGGGCTTGCCTTTGTATTGCTGACCCTTTAAATACCTCCTCTCGCACACTTTCTTTTTCCTTTTCTTCTTTCTTCAATCAGATCCCTCTGTTCAGTCTGCCCATTTGTGCAAGGCGTTTCTCTACGCAACGACGCCCTCTCTTTTGCTCAGACTGTTATCCTTTTTATCTGCACTCTCGACGACTCCGAGGTCGATAGGACACTGGCGCTCGGTGAGCCTCAGTATGCTGGACCCTCCTCAGTCCGAGGAAGAATCTTGGGACCAGCTTCGTTTTGCTCTCCGTCCCCTACCTTGGAGAAACCGTCATGTCTCAACCCACCACCTCCTCATTTGCCACCGAGCGCAGTGGCCCTTCGACACTGTTAGCAAGCCCATAACCTCTTTACACAAAGCTTTCAGATACCTACAAACCTTTTAAGTTTATTTAGTCTTACCTAAGTTTATTTACATAAGTTTACGTAACTTGACCTCGATTTAACTAAGCTTAGGTCAGACTTGATAGATGACCAGTCTATTATTCATTATTCCACATTCAACGTATATTCCGCACAGGGATTTTGAAGTAATTTGACAAGATATTAAAGCGTAATGGTTGTTGCATAAAGACTAGTGCTAAATGTGTAGTTTTCATGGCATTCGTCAGAAAGCTTACTGTTCAGTTGTATTGAAAGGTAACTTTTCAGGACACTTGTAGCAGCACGCGATTTTATCACAGGATGGTCCTAATACAATTTATCTGTTTAAACGGATTTGGTGATATCATCAGACTAAGAACGGAAAGACTAAGAACGGAAAGCATCGCTCAAGTTATTGCAGGGGAACCACATGGCTCATATCTGACCTGGCTCTCGGAGCTCATGCTCGGCCAAATCCTGAATGGGCTCCTCATAGAAGACGAAACAAGCCTCAAGCTGTGAAATTGACACGGCGCAGTCTATCAAGCTAATTTCTCTATCCCATCCGCTCCGAAGAAGTATCATGACAAGCTCGAGTTCCGGGATGAGAACGACTCCGCCAAGGCCAAGCTCAACCACAAGAATGCTGAAATGAAATGAAATGCAAGAATCACTTTAAGAAGCACTGGCCCATGTGGCTCAGGGACTCCAGTCTTATTTACTTGGGATATTAACCCTGAACTCCGACCAACTCCGATCTCCAACAAGCTGTAAATAGATATGACCGCAATTGTTCAACTAACCCTAGGGTTGGTTTTGAACTGGCTCGCCAACTCATATAACACTTTTCGCACGGGATCGGCCATCCATTAAAGGCAAAGAGCTGGGTCATGTTACCATTAATTATCTTTTCTGATAAACTTGGACTCGACTTTGAATGTGTTTATTGAGGTGCGTGTCCTGTCATCAACTGGCCCCTTGACAAGAGCTTGCGGAGGCAGAAACAAGAAGTTCAGAGAGGTATATTGGCAGCGCATGGTCAACACTTGTACATGTAATACTGGTTCCTGATAGTTGCAGAATGGTAATCCATTAAATTCCATATGGCCCCATCTTGGAAATCCTAAACTTGAGATAATGTTAGCCTAAGTATGTGGCTATCATGAGAGCATAAGAATAGCCTAGAGTTAGAAAAGGGAGAGCATCCAAAGGGATCATGAGTCCACTGATGATGGTTTATGTTTGTCTAGGGTGGCAAGGTGGGGGTAACTTTCAATCACCCAACCATAGCCTAAGGAGTCTCCAGAATACAGTCCGTATGGATGTCAAAATTAAAAGAGGCCAATAAGAGATCATAAAATCAGTATATAGATGGAGACAACACTGGGCTTCTACGGACAGATCAGACAAGATTGGCTACTGGAATTCTTAGTAAGAAGTACGGATTTTACATTTGATATCCCTGAGGGCTGTAACCGTAGAGTTAAAGAGTAAACGTGGCATAATCACCCTGTGATAATTGATGCGGATAAAGAACCTAGTAGCTGATAGCTTGTAGATCGTGCTTATGTTAGCGATTGGCGATATTAAGGGATATGGGGACCCTTCTGTCGTTTGTCGCAGTCACCCAAAAGGACACCTTCGGCAGTCAAGCCTCCGAGGGCCCACCAGACCAGGCTGGTGAGAATATTCTCGAAACAGAGTAAGAGAGGCCTGAACTTGCGAGTACTGTAAAGAAGGCTTCTCAGCCTACAAGGTTCACCTTAATCTTTGTCACATTCGGTACAAGTTAACCAGGCAGAGGACTCGCATGACTCACGATACGTAGAAACCCATAGAAAACACACGCAATCCTTTGTTCCAACACCTTCTCCGCACATATTCTTAATGCGAGAATAGTGATACACAAGTGGCGTCTATGCAGACTGGCCCTGTAAATTGAGGCGCTCGGTGCCAGAGGTCGACAGCCTTGTACATTTCCTCCAATAAAGGAAAGAGAAGTCTTACCTTGCACGTGAGTGGGGCAACTTTCCCGGTCGCTGGAGGCATTGTGTAAATCTGGCCTTAACTACTTTTTTGGAGACAGCGCAACTTACTTAATAAAGTTGTTCTCCTCTAAACTGTCTTCTTCAAAGATACCCCCTCTCTCCTCCATACCGAACAATTTGTGTGCAAGGCTCGAGACTCAGACGCCTTTGCTTTACAATTGATTGATTTCTTTTCTTTTTATTTTCCATTTTAGAGTCTTGTTGCGCTTTCCAAAGCAGAGCAACTACAGAGAGCTCATCATGACTCGTTCAAGGAGCTCAATGGCCCTTGGCCTGGGACTCCTTTGTTGGATCGCCCTCCTCTTCTCTCCTCTGGCCTTTGTCCAGACTGTTCAGGCTGACGAGGTCGATAACTACGGCACCGTCATTGGTATTGTACGTTTACCGCTTCTCACCCGCCAGCTCATGATGGCCCCGCTAACTAGCTCAGGATCTTGGAACCACATACAGCTGTGTCGGTGTGATGCAGAAGGGCAAGGTCGAGATTCTCGTCAACGATCAGGGTAACCGAATCACTCCCTCTTACGTCGCCTTCACCGAGGATGAGCGTCTGGTTGGAGACGCCGCCAAGAACCAGGCCGCCGCTAACCCCACCAACACCATCTACGATATCAAGTATGCATACATGAATTCCTCTGGTTGCACAACAAAACGCTAACTGTTTAGGCGCCTCATTGGCCGCAAGTACTCCGAGAAGACCCTCCAGGGCGATATCAAGCACTTCCCCTTCAAGGTCGTCAACCGTGATGACCGTCCCGTCGTCCAGGTCGAGGTTGATGGCGCCAAGAAGCAGTTCACTCCTGAGGAGATCTCTGCTATGGTTCTTGGCAAGATGAAGGAGGTCGCTGAGGGCTACCTCGGTAAGAAGGTCACCCACGCCGTCGTTACCGTCCCTGCCTACTTCAACGTAAGTTTGACCTTCTCCTCTTTCGAGCTGACCAGACGGCTAACCCGCCACAGGACAACCAGCGACAGGCCACCAAGGATGCCGGTATCATTGCCGGTCTCAACGTTCTCCGAATCGTCAACGAGCCCACCGCCGCCGCCATCGCCTACGGTCTTGACAAGACCGACGGTGAGCGACAGATCATCGTCTACGATCTCGGTGGTGGTACCTTCGATGTCTCCCTTCTCTCCATTGATGACGGTATCTTCGAGGTCCTGGCTACCGCTGGTGACACCCATCTCGGTGGTGAGGATTTCGATCAGCGAGTCATCAACTACTTCGCCAAGCAGTACAACCAGAAGAACAACGTCGACATTACCAAGGACCTCAAGGCCATGGGTAAGCTCAAGCGTGAGGCCGAGAAGGCCAAGCGTACTCTGTCTTCTCAGAAGAGCACCCGCATTGAGATCGAGGCTTTCCACAACGGCAAGGACTTCTCCGAGACCCTTACCCAGGCCAAGTTCGAGGAGCTCAACATTGACCTCTTCAAGAAGACCATGAAGCCTGTTGAGCAGGTTCTCAAGGACGCTAAGCTCAAGAAGTCTGACGTTGACGACATCGTTCTCGTCGGTGGTTCCACCCGTATCCCCAAGGTTCAGCAGCTCATTGAGGACTTCTTCAACAAGAAGGCTTCCAAGGGCATCAACCCCGATGAGGCTGTTGCATTCGGTGCTGCGGTCCAGGCCGGAGTCCTTTCCGGTGAGGAGGGTACTTCTGGTGTCGTCCTCATGGATGTCAACCCCTTGACCCTTGGTATCGAGACCACCGGTGGAGTCATGACTAAGCTGATTCCCCGCAACACCGCTATCCCTACCCGCAAGAGCCAGATCTTCTCTACCGCTGCTGATAACCAGCCCGTGGTCCTGATCCAGGTCTTTGAGGGTGAGCGATCTCTCACTAAGGATAATAACATCCTCGGCAAGTTTGAGCTTACCGGTATTCCTCCCGCTCCTCGCGGCGTGCCTCAGATTGAGGTCTCCTTCGAGCTCGACGCCAACGGTATCCTCAAGGTTTCTGCCCACGACAAGGGCACCGGCAAGCAGGAGTCCATCACCATCACCAACGACAAGGGTCGTCTTACCCCTGAGGAGATTGAGCGCATGGTCGCCGAGGCTGAGAAGTACGCCGAGGAGGACAAGGCTACCCGTGAGCGCATTGAGGCCCGAAACGGCCTTGAGAACTACGCTTTCTCCCTGAAGAACCAGGTCAACGATGAGGAGGGTCTCGGTGGCAAGATTGAGGAGGAGGACAAGGAGACTGTAAGTTCTTCCACTGCTCACGATAAAAATGCATATACTAACTTTTGCAGATCCTCGAGGCCGTCAAGGAGACCAACGAGTGGCTCGATGAGCACGGTGCTGACGCTACCGCCGAGGACTTCGAGGAGCAGAAGGAGAAGCTTTCCAACGTCGCTTACCCTATCACCTCCAAGATGTACCAGGGCGCCGGTGGCGCTGGTGCCGAGCAGGATGACAATATCCATGATGAGCTTTAAATGCATAGACTGACATTTGGGAAAATAACATAAATGAAGTCCTTATTTCGGTGTTTGGTTGGAGCTGGGATGCGCAGGATGTAAAGTAGATAGCGCAATATCATGATTTTCAGCCAACCTCGTGTCGTATCTGTTGTAGACTAAGAATTGCGTGTGCCTAGTCCAACAGTGCCGAATGAACCCAGAAGCGAATGACAGGTTCAATATAATGTCTATCAATACAAAAGCTTGGTGGGTCAAGTCAAGTAACTAGTGTAATATTAATCTGCCTACCTAGTGAATACTATATTGGACAAACGTTTTCGCAAAGAACCTTAAATATCCCTGCAGTGATCATGATGTATTAAACATGAGAGGACCCAAAGCATCACGTAGATTATATTTATCGAGGATTCTTGCACCAAGTCTTACAATTTGATATGCCCAATTCACAGATTATCCCTTAAGCAGATATGAGTTACTGTTACGTGCTGTTGTGCTTGTGAAGGTCGAATGTGCCACTGGCAGGACGAATAGGGCAGTGTCAGGCACGTTAACAATAACAAAACGACGCACAATTGTATTGGCAGTGTTTCTATTGTTAAATTCTCTTCTGTAAAGCATTTCTGAAGCATCCGTTTCCTTGCAGCACAGGTACGAACCTCATTTGCATTGAACCTTGCACCTAAACACCATCTTTCAAGAACTCCGAACGCAACCTCTAGGAATCATCTTGACAACATACCTAGCACATACGCTCCCGACGATGGCGATCCCGGGTGTTGACTTCATTAAGTCGCTAGAAGACCTTTTCTCTGAAGCTGGCGCGAATGGCCGTGACGCAAAAACCGAGTTTGTACACCTGCGTAGCAGCCTCATCGACTTCATCACTACTGTTAGCGGCGGCAGTTTGACTGCTGCCAAAGCCCGAGCAAAATATGATCTCAAGTTCACTGATGGAACCGAACCCGAGACACATATTGCCTTCTTCCCATCGAACTACAATATTACAGAGAAGCGCCCTGAACTGGATTCTGCAGCCACCGCCGAGGAGTTTATTGGGATCCTCGGCACTCTCCTCAATGAACAGAAGAGCCGAAGTCGCAAAAAGAAGAGATCCAATAAAAAGAGATCCAACACCACTCCGCCGGAAAGTCCTATGAACAACGCTCAGAAACGCCTTGAGGCAGAGGCTGCGAACAAGACTCTGTCACCAACTGATGACAGCCCAAGAAAACGAATCAAGCTAACCACGAGCAAGAATAAAAGTGATGTCTCCGAATCTGCAATTTCCAACACTGCACATCAGTCAAAGGACAATACTCCCACTGAGTTTCCCAGTACTGAGAATACGGTCAACGATGACGGCACTAGTGTGCTGGTCCCTATGGACATTGATTCTGGCGCTGCCTCGTCTCACGACAAAGGAGAAGAGATGACCGGCGAACAGACACCAGCTGAGGGGCAAAACCATCATGACTCTGCTGCCGAGAGGCCTTCACAAGATCGAGAAGATACGCACATGAACGATGCTGACACCAAGACTTTACCTGCATACTGCAGGTCGGACATTCTTGAAGTTGTCGCAGCCGTAGAGGTCATCGAAGACCACCAGTGGAAAGATTTTAAACCCAAACTTCTCGAGATGTTGGGTCAAATGCACCAGGAGCCAACACCAGAACAACATGAAAAGGCACTGAAGCATCTGAGTACAGCGATTGCCCAGACGGAGCAAGAGAGGTCTCTTATTCCCGTCGAAGCCTGGAAGAAGTACGAGGAAAAGCTTACAGATGAAACGAAGAAGGGTTTGTTTGATTGCTTGTGGTCTAAAAGGCTCTTCAAGGTCGGCAAGATCATCTACCTACCAGAGGAGGAGGTTGCCATGGAGAGCCAGTGCTGGGAGCGCCTCAAGGCCGCAGCCCGTATATGTGCGATCCTGGTCGACCTAGCGTCCAAGCCAGAGGAACAGGACAACCACAATGATACCAACGTGTGGCTTATTGAGAAACTTGGAGATATCAGCTTTCTGGAGAAACTGTTTGCATGCAAGGAGCGGCTTGGGGCGATCAAAGGCCCAGGAAGAGATTGAGTGATATGGAGACACTGGTGACAGGAAGAAGGGCCTGGATATAAGAGAAGCCAGACTTGTCGTCGAGATGGCTCGTCATTTGGTTCAAGGAAACTCGATGAGATATGCTCGGTATGATATAACAGCAGAGGTCACTAATTCGGCCAAAATCGAAGACGATATAGTGTCTAAATTGAAAAACTGCTTGTTGTTTTGAAGTTTCAAATGAATTCATTGACAGAGACGCAAAGACCTATATGTGCTTCTACAACAGTGGTTTCTGGTCGCTGACATGAGGGAACTCCGAGTCACACCTGAAGTCACGTGCACTCGCGTTTCTCGAACGCGTAAGATAGGCGCGACAGATTACAATGACGCCATGGACCTTGCTTTTGCTCAAGAGTACAGTATTGATATCGTTAGTGGCATTGTCTGTCAGTTCATCCTTTCATTGTCAAAACCACAGCATTTTCAATATGCCACCTCGAAAACGTTCCGCAGAAGAAATCACCAGCACTCGGCGAAGCTCGAGGAGAGTTTCCACCACTAAAAGTCAATACTTCGAAGGCAGTGAGGACGCAGAAGAGAGTGATGCGCCACCACCAAAGAAACGTGGAAGACCTCCGAAGAAGCAACCTAAAAAAGAAGAGTCTGAGGAACCCTACGAAGATGAGCTAGCGCAGGAGCCAGAAGAAGAAGAGGATAATGATGATGACGAAGATGACGAGGATGCGCCCCCAAAAGTTACCATCATTCCCTTGGAGAAGTTGAGAGACACGGATGGTGTGGAATATGAAGATTTCAAATTACACAAGAATACCATGTTGTTCTTGCGAGACCTCAAAGCCCACAACCAGAGACCTTGGCTGAAGTGTAAGACACCATCCTTCTATTGCTACGAAATCGTTGCTGACATGGATAGCGCATGATGGAGAGTATCGTCGCGCTTTGAAGGACTGGAACTCCTTTGTTGAGTGCGTATCCGAAACCGTTATAGCAGCCGATGAAACGATTCCTGAGCTTCCCATCAAAGACGTCATTTTTCGAATCCATAGAGACATTCGCTTCAGCAAAGATCCTACACCATACAAGGTACGAACCTAGTTGATACAAAGTACGTATGCAAAGCTAAAGTTATAGCCTCACTTCTCTGCTGCGTGGTCTCGAACTGGTCGTAAAGGCCCGTACGCCTGTTACTATATCCACTGCGAGCCTAAAAAGTCTTTCATCGGTGGTGGCCTATGGTGTCCCAGCGGCGACCAAATGCAGAAACTCCGCGCCAGCATTGACGAAAGGCCAAATCGATGGCGTCGCGCACTCAACGATGAGGCGTTTAAGCGCACGTTTTTGCCAAAAGCTGCTAACAAATCCGATCCCAACGCTGCATTACTTGCTTTTGCTGAAAAGAACAAAGAGAATGCACTCAAGACTAAACCAAAAGGTTTCACGGCAGAACATCGTGATATTGCATTACTGAAGTTGAGGAACTTTACTGTTGGAACGCAGATCGACGACAGCATCTTCTACCAGGACGATGCGCAAGAGAAGATCAGCGAGATTATACGTCCCATGGTTGGATATGTAAGTTATGTGGTTAATCTCATTGCTGAACAAGCTGACAAGCTTAGGTTTCATTTTTGAATAGCATTGTTATGCCGGATCCTGGCCAAGATGACGATAGTGACGAAGAAGAGGATGAAGAAGAAGAACCTAATGACGAAGACAGTAGTGATGATTAGCCAAGACCTGTAGCTATTTTACAATAATTGGGTAAAATTTATCTTTAGGGATGATGCAAGCGGATCTAAATGCCTATTTATTCAATCCTATGTTTTATCATTTTATCTAACACAGATCGAACATAGCAACGCTAGGGTCGTGATCGCTGACCTCACCAGCCGCGTTCTGCCAAGTGTTGATATGCAGATGCTCATACTTGATGCCCCTACGCAACTCCTTGCTGATGTACATATGATCCAGAGCCTGGCAGTTGCTGTCGAAGAGATAAGTGTATCGCTCCGTCTCGGGGATCTTGGCAGCCTCATCAAGGTCGACTAGACCGGAGGTCTTGACGAAAGTCTGGAGTGGTGCAACGGCAGCGAACTCATTAAAGTCACCAGCGGCAATGATGTGAGCCTTCTGGTCCTTCTTGAGGATCTCTGCAATAAAGTTCTACAAGTTGTCAGTTGGATTTCATCCATAAAAGGGGTTGCAACTTACAGCAATAATTTCGGATTGCTTGGTGCGTTTCTCGACACCCTTGTTCACAGGAGTTCGAGCATCGCCATGCAGGGAAGTCGAGCCGCCCTTGCTGCCAAAGTGGACGTTGACAGTGAAGAAAGACTTCTTTGTGCCCTTGACAGGCTTCCACTCAGCCACGAGAGGCTTGCGGCTGTCATCCCAGGCAGGGTTGGCAGGATCAATTCGTCCAGGGTTGTATTTGAGCGAGGGACCATCGACAACGGCGTTGACGTCGTTAGGGCCACCTTGATTGGGCTTGACGAGCTCAACTCTGTCAGGGCGGTAGAGATAAGCTTGGCGAATGTTACCACCGGGCTGGCCACCGTCCTCGTTGTTGTCAGGCTCAACCTCGGCCCACTCGTAAACAACACCGCTGGACTCCTCAATGCCATCGGCCAGAGCAGCGAGAGTCTGGTTGGCGGAAACGACACCGTCATTGGTAGCCCCACTGTTGTCCTGGACTTCCTGGAGGAAAAGTAGGTCAGGAGTTCGCAGCTTCTCAACGATCTGCTTGATAACAAGAGGCAAGTGAGCAGACGCAGGGTTGAGGTTCTCGGTGTTGTAGTCTGCAACTGTGATGCCCTTGCAAGATCCCTTGCTGGTGAAGCTGACGGCAGGGTGCTCAGCATTGGAAGGCTTGCTGACCTTGGTGGCAGTCAGAGGAAGAATGCGGTAGAATCCAAAAGCGTATGAGACCACACCAGTGATATCGCCAACATAGTCGCCGAGCTTAGTGTCTGCAGGGTTCTTGGTGCCATCGAGAGGTGAGCCGATGATGATGGCCTCAGGGTTAGCATCTAGATTGTTAGCCAAGGAAATACTCCGAAATGAGGGTTTCCATACCATTGCCGACCATGGTGAGGCCGCCATGCTTGTTCAGACCAGAAACCTTCCAGTTGCCCCTTACCCAGAAATCGCCATAGGTATTGGGGCGACTGATGGCATACGCCTTGGGGACAGTGACAAGCTCACCAACAAGGCTCTCCCAAAAGTCAAGACCGTATGTGTTAGGCTGCAGCTTGGGGTTGGACACCGAGATGAGAGACTCGTTGTTAGGAACAGCAAAAACATTGCCGTCATCAAGCTTAGAGAATTGCTTCCCAGGAGGGTTTCCGGTGTCCTTGCCAATAACCTTGGGCTTGAACTTATTGTCGGAAGACTTGACGACAATGTTCTTGGGAGAAGAGATCTCAGTGAGATATACATAGTCCTTGTTGGACCTGAATATATTAGTAATGCTTCATGCTTGAGTTGATAAAACTCACCTGTATTCCTCAATGAGACCATCGAGCGTAATGACATCTCCCACAGAGACGCTGCTCACAGCTGACTTGCCAAAGATATACAATCCCTCGGAAGTAGCAGAGTTACGATCAGGCTTAGTTGATCGCAGATAAAAGCCAGAGCTGCCAACAGCCGTGACGAGGCCCTCTACACCAGTGACATTCTTCCCGGCGTAGGAAGAAAGATAGCTGTTGCCATTGATCTCAGCAATAGTCAACGCCGCAGCCAGAGGGCTGATGAGGGAAGAGACGAGGAATTGAAGCTTCATGATGAAGATGAGTTGAGAAACACTTGAACTGCCCTGCTCTCGAAAAAAGGATCGACAGGGCCGCCCTCAGCTATTTGTATTCACGATAGCCTCCCAGACTTGGGTTACCTACCTATCCTGGATCTACTCCAATTTGGCCCCGGCGCAAAAGACCCAAAAGGTCACCGAAATCGATTCCGCGCTGAGTTCTCTCCCCTTGGCAAAAGGTCTATCCCTATAATTTGCCATGACCATAACCGTCCAGTATCGCTGCCAAGCCTCCAAATGCCCTATCGATCTGGCACGTTTATCTATGCGCCAAATCGAAGGTGGCCAGTCAGCGTCCATTGCCCGACCGCGGGGGGTTCACGCTTTGCCCTTTTTTGCAGGTCCCTTTTGTAGCTTTGGAGGCCTTGTTGTTCTTCCGTCTTGGCCCCTGCAAATCATCAACAGATTGGAAACACTCATTGGTTGGCTTTGTCCTCGTGCAATCTTGCCAGAGAGAGAAGGAGCCGGAGATGTTGTCTCACGGAGCTATCTTCCGGCCTTTAACGGACGGAAGACTTGGCGGTTCATAGGAATTGCGGCAGTTGATTTATTATTCGTCCAATCGAAATCACTCAGGTTCCAGGCCAAAGCCATTGAAAAACAATAAATTGGATCATTGGTCCCAATGATGTGAACGGGTATCTATCCTGCTTAAACTCCATATGTCGGCTACCCAACTGGTTCTCTATAAAATCGTGGCTTGCCAACAAGCTTAAACTTAAGGCTCTTTTTAAATCAAGGCAACAAGACTATCGAAGCGGGCCGAGGTAACTCCAATTTATGACCTACAATTTGTCCTCAATCTCTAGGACACGTGCATATCAATGGTCGGAGACCTCCGACGAACCCGGCGAGTTGCTAGGCATGGATAGTAACAGATTGGGCCCAAGATAGCGGGATGCCCCGTCTTTGTATGCCTCAATTGATGGAAATATCTCCGCTCAAAAGTGCGCTCTATCCAACCGCTGATACAAAGCAGGTTGCGTCAAGAGCGACGTCCTGTCATTAAGGAAAGTGAAAAGTCCACCTCCTCATCGCCACGCCTTCTGAATCCCACACTCGATGCACTAGGACAACTCAACCATTGTGGTCCATTGCGATGACTAACATTGATCCTTTGACCCTGGTATCGCAACGACTCAAACATCAGATCAGAAGCTGTTCTCGCTCATAGCCTGGGCTCTGCCCTTTATGTCGTGAGCTCTCAGGGATTCGATTACCGTGCTCAAAGCTCGGTAGCTGCATCGGGACCGATGTCTGGGTGGAGTACTGGTTCTATCGTTTACCGTAATAACGGAGACAATCAACCAGTGCTGGTGCCGGCATCGGGCCCATTCGTGATAGCGTTCTCCTTGCCCTTGGAGTCAGGCATATCGAGATCGCGATAAAGATTGTTCTCGAAAATGTAACTGACTACAAGATCAGGAATCAGGTAGTCAATCGACATGTTACGTTTGAGCAATAGGCGAATCTTGGTGCTACTGATATCATTGGTAACGACCTGTATTATCGTTAGTATCACAACACTGACGCCATTATTCGAAGAACATACCTGACGAATTATGTGAATATTCTTCTCCCACTGCTTCAGGTTTGCTAGGGTTGAATCAATTTCAGTTCCTGTACGCTCCAAAGCAAAAACGCCATAGTTGCCCAGGATGTGGTCAAGGTCACGCTCGTCCCACACACCGGGAGTTGACATGGTCTGGATGAGATCGAGGCCAGCAAGGAGCACAATGCGGCAGCGCTTTCGAGTTCCGTCAGTGCATTCAACGCCGCCCATGACCTCGTTGATCTCATAGTCAAAGTGATCAAGCACTTTAGCGGTCGGGATGTAGGTTGGGCTCTCAGCTTCCCAGGGGTCAACCATTAGCCACTTAGAGCTGTTTTCGGTCGCAAGTCTACACATCTCAATCCGATGATGAGCAGGAGCTAGGCCCTTCTTCTTGTAGGCATCGCTGACTGACATCTGGTTAGTCCAGGCATGTTTCATCTCATAAGACCTTCACTTACCAGGACTCAAAAACCCTGCAACAACTTCAAAATCTGAGAATGTCAGCGATGCTTCAGAAGTAACGAGCGAGCAACCTACTCTCATTGTGAGCATGGTCCCGAGCCATGGGGAACATCCGAAGGCTGCTCAAAGGTTAGATAATGCTTGTCCAAATGTTGTCAAATTTCATGATTGTCCAATGGTCGAGAGCATCGACCTCGATCAGATGATCTGCCAAAAGAGCGAGAATCGCTAGGGTAAGCTTACTGAAGATACGTGATTGGGCTGAAAGAGCCGCAAGCAACGAGACATAGCGGAGTTTTGTCTGGAGGGCATGATCGTTGGAAGCGGTGCGAGGGGAAGACGTAATCCTCCCTCGTGTGCTCCTTGACGTATTGGTAGTCGCAAGCCATTTCGATTATTGTTGTGTAGTTGATGTTGGTTTCTGAGATGAGAGTGGCGGGTTTCGCGATCCGATGAGCAACAGCGGCCGGCGCCGGTAGTTGACGGCGAACGGAAGCGAGGGGCACGGCAGTATCGGCGCAGAGACCGAATTACGACCGACTCGTTGAAAGTGGGCAGATCTGACCAGTTACGGTGATTGAAGTCGTCGGGAGTCGATGGTCGAAATAGAGATGTGGCAACTTTGCGATTGTCGTTGATTGAATACTGCGCAAGTCTGGCGAAATGGGTAGGCGGGCGGCGATGGCGGGGGTTCCGAAATCAGCGAGTATTGCACGTATTATGATGATACAGTAAGAGTTTCGCGGGTATTATCGCTTATTGAGTTGGGGCTGTTGGCGTATAGAGAGTGTTCGAGTTAGTGAATGAGTGAGTGTGTTCGTATGGGCGGGAATAGAGAAGAAGATGGAAGAGGGAAGTTAAAGTAGAAGTAGAAGAAAGAAGGTTTTCCTTACGGCCCTTCTGCGAGAATTGGATTCAAATCTCCAGGCAGGCATTAGTAGGCAAAGATGGTGGGCGAGTGCTGGGCTGGGCTGTGCGTGCGCCGAGATCCATTCATTGCCTTAACAAGGGAAATGTGGGACTACAGAAGCTCTTCTGGTAGGTCGGCTTCAGGCCGCTAAAGAATCCGAAGCCATTTCCCAATAGGCCACATCCTGCCATTAACTCAACTGAATGAATGGGGAGTTACGGAGTACTCAACGCACAAGCACCCACAAAACACGAAAGTCCAGGCCTTTGACGCACCATTCGCACGCCATCGACCTCAGCGGAGTGCAACAGCAACAGCAACAGCAACAGCAACAAAGCCACTGTTTTTGTTGCTGAAGATTTTATACCTGGTGACGCCTGGAATGGTTAGTCCCCCCCATTGGCTCGTTCCCAATTCCCATCATCTACGACAATGGGATCCTTACCTCAGAACACAATGCGTCTTTCTCTCTCTCTGTTCGCTTCAAAGGAACGCTTGGTTACTCACTAAATCATTCACGTTCTAACTCTTAGTGGCGGGGTATGACGACGGCGATCTGAGCCACTCCACCAAGCCGGCTCGAGGGAACGTGATACCTACAGGGACAGACAGCTTGAACCTAAGCTCTACGGTAGCACCAATAGGTTCCCTGTAAAATTGCATTGTCGGCCTTGGTCTGCCTTAAAACCGAAACTCATCGAATTGGTCTCTGGAGCTGGCTGCATGCCAATAGCTTTTAGTAGGGTAAATTAACATGGTTACCAGCCGTATAGCTACAAATCATATTTTCCGTAAATAAATATTCAATACGCAGACCAAACTCAAAGCAAGATATCTCGGCTTGCTATGATGATCTTGTCCGGTTACAATGACGGAGTTTGCCATTCTCTGAGATTGGCTTGTCTTCCAGTCTGACTTCATTGCTCTGCCACCAAGATGTCTTTGTAAGCACCATGAATCAATCAGACTGCATACCAACGACAATCACTTTCTTCAACCCCTGTCAGGAAATGCGGGGTGGTTCTAGCTATCTTTGTTTGTCAGAACTCTTACGCTGAAGGTTTCTTGATTGACAAATTACATAAACGATTGGCATAACTGTGTGATCTGTAGTAAGTTAGGCCGGCGGTGTCTTAAACCGCCCAGATCAACATCTAGGATTATCCTTAAATCTCTCAAACAGCAACTTATTATATAGTCAAAGCTCTATTGCAGCAGTTGACTCCACGCTCATCCCTGGGGCATATAAACATGGATGTGCTTGGAGCTCCAAACGAGCTTTCTCCACCATTCTTATTAACGGCGTTGTA
The DNA here is from genome assembly GCA_013755755.1 of Fusarium sp. NRRL 25184. Classification (NCBI taxonomy): domain Eukaryota; kingdom Fungi; phylum Ascomycota; class Sordariomycetes; order Hypocreales; family Nectriaceae; genus Fusarium; species Fusarium sp. NRRL 25184. The sequence continues at coordinate 48,813 of JABSSZ010000595.1, read as the reverse complement.
CTATTGACTCGCCCTTGATTGAAAAATGCACCGCTTCTCGAATTTAGCACAGCCAATTTGCATGCTGTGACCTTAGAGGGAAAATCAGGTCATGGTCTCCTAACAATATGGACAAGTTACGTACATGTCGTGCCCTTTGGCGGAGACACAGGAGAAACTCCTACGACATTAACTAATTTTTCACAAGAAATGGTAGAAGCAGGAGGGTCAAAGTTAATTTCCTGTGCATTCAGACAAGTCCTAACTTACACTTGATCGTTTGTATCAACCTGCAGCTGAACGATCGAAAGTCACAGACAATAATATTCCACGCCAAGAATTCGTATTAACACCATGTATTTTCTGTTTTGGCCAGACGGTTTCAGACGACAACTCGCCTCGTTGCTAGTCAGACGCCGAGAAAACTCGCATGTCTCTGAGCTACTTAGCGGACCAATTGATACTTTGAAGGGAGTTGAGAGAGGTCCACTGTGCCCCCGGCTTGAAGCTGTTTCTGCCACGATACTCCGTAGTGCTGCGATGAATGCATTTTAGCCTGAGGGATGGGTCCGGAAATCGCACTTCCTCCCGCCGACAGCGGAAGCTTACAAACTCGGGAACTCGGAGTCATTATCAACAATATCTGACCCGAGGAAATAGAGGCTTCGTGGTGCTCTTCGGAAAAGAATCATCATCTGGACAAAGTAGAGAGGTTTGGCAGTGACTTGAAGCCTGTTGTTCCCGGGAATGTAGTTGTGGATGGATATGTCGACAAAAAGAACTGCCTTTAGCGACCTCGGGACCATTGAAAAGAGAATATCCACTAAGAGTCAACAATTGGGGCAATTCATAGTACAAGTTTTCACTCCCAGAGTTTCTTGGTTCGTGGTGGTTTTTCTGAGAGCTATGAGAACCCTCCTGGTTACAGTATGCGAGGAAGACGCATTTCACCTTCTCGGCCCCCGAACCCTAGCCATGACCTTCATCCACTGTTAACCAGATCAAGGAAAAGCCAAATCTTCCACTCGACCTTAATAATCTTAGATTTATCTCTCTCCGCCGTAGACAAAGTGCGGATCCGCAACCTCAAGCGCGGGGATGTGGGACAAAGCGTAACTCCCGAACATGTTTGTGGGGAAACGAATTCATTAGATTAGATGACTATTGATTCAGGAGATCCTCATAGTACAGCACAGTTTTGTTTTCATTTGATTAGTGACATACGCGGCGTTGATCTGCTTTGTCTGTACACACAATGAGAGGCTGATGGAGATCAAATCCAATTCAAGAAGCTCAACTCTTCTCCTCAACCCCAGACTTGACTAACCCGGCAGTGGAACGCTCCCCGCAACTAGAGGCAAGCTTCAGGGAACATGGGGTTTGACCCTACGGTACTTCTTCAACAGTCCTTTGCACCGCCGTAAGCTAACATGAACCTCCGGCGGGCCGAGGTGTGAGACATGTGCTCAGGGAACAGATGAATCGGAACCAGAACCAGGAAAGTACTTCAATTTGTATGCTACAGTCCTTAATATCCAAAGTCCTCCCAGACAACCTTCTCACCCAGCAACCAGCCTTCCAGAGAAGCCCGCAGAGCTGGGCCTGTGCACAGAAAGAAACGGGCGTTTTGACCTTTGAAGCTCTCGACATCATCACCGCCAATTCGTCGCTTTACTACCCGTGTCCCAGCCCGCTCGGCCTCATCCAACAAGTCCACCTTGTTCGGCTGACCAGTGACGAAGAGTGTAGTCACGTTTGACAGCCCTGGGATTCTTGAGAACGTGTCACTGGCGAGCGGTAAGTCCTCGTAGCGCAGGGTCCAGAGCAGTGCAAATGGAGCTTTTTGTTCAAGTACAGCTGGTGCTTGTGCAAGGACAGGCGTAATTCCTACACCAGCGGCGATAAAGACGGATTGAGGGCCTTTCGGTTCTAGAGGGATGCGGAAACCCTCTTCGCCGCCAAAGCCAATCACTGGTATCTCCAAAGGCACACGAGGGTTGTGCTTTCTCAGGAAGTTCGTTACCGGACCATGTTTCCTCGCTGTGATTTGTACCTTTTTACTGTTCTCTGGTGGACTTGACACAGTAAACGTTCGGACATAGTCATCGTTGATACTTTGAGGATCGTGATCAGCCATATGACTGTAGCCACTCGACACTTCCTGCTCAAAGTCCAAGGTGATATACTGTCCTGCGTGCCATGCATTGATAGGCTGTGTCGAAGAGAGCTCAAAGGTATACCGGTCAATGGACGGCGTAAGAACTTCACGCTTAGTGAAGCTTGCCGTGATACCATTAGATGAGGCCTCAGCAATATGTGCATCATGTTCTGAGAGCAAGTGACGGACAGGGGGGTTATAAGGCGAGTATTCACCCAACGAACCCCGGAAAGGTAGTCCCGACTTGACGAACTTTGCGGCTGTAATTGATATCTTGACCGCAAGCTTTGTTCTTGCAAGATAAGAAGAAGCCTCGTCACCAATAAGTATTGATGCGCTGCCTGTGGCATAAAGAACGTTGGCTGTGTTGTAGTCTGGAATAGCGATGCCAACCAGTGGATTCACTCTTAAGTTGCCGAGTGTCTGATATAGTCTATTGCCCGAGACTGATATTTGATTAGCTTTGTTCGTAAACAAGGGAATGTAAACTCACACTCTGGATAGATCAGGTCCAGCCCGTCGTCTTCGTTCTTGATAATCCTCATGAACCCAGGACTTCCTCCGCGATGATTTGTATCCATTGTGACCCCATTTGTGCTCGACAAGAAGAACATGTCCGCTGCTGCAACCAAATCTAGGGCCGCCTGTGACAGGGGCAGCTTGTCCGAGACAAGCTCTGGTGCCATCTCATTAGGCACAACATCCTTCTTGTTGAGATACTTCGGACAGTTGCCCAGGCTCTCGGTCACAGCCATGGCCATCTGTACTGTCTTGCCTTCATCTACTGTGGCACCAGCAATCATGTTTCCTACCAGCTTCACGCGATCTCTGGTCTCCAGGTCGATAGACAATCCTGCCATTCCCTTGCCTTCGCCTCCGTTTGGCCTGTTAATGGCGCCTTGTTTCACGCCCTCGTCATCAATCCCGTCCCACAGAGCCCTGAAAACAGGATCATGGCGAGTATCAACTGAACTGTTGAACGCGAGTACGCCTTCAGCTACTGGCCTCGCAAACCCCCGGTCTCCGCCCCAAACTGTAGTCCATGGGCGACCCTCGCTATCCAGCGTTCCGAGGGCTACCAAGGGCGACTGCATCACTCGCATGCCATACTGGGGCGCTAAACCTGGAAACGTTGGATTTCTTCCTGTAGGGATTTTGAGTTGCTTTTGCACGGCTAGTTCGCCATCGTGCCATTCTGATGTCGCCGAGGGCATGTTGTTATTGACAAAGGATCCGTATGATTGTAGTAAATGACTTTGAAATGCGTATTGTAAGCTCAGTGCAAGGCTGGGGAAGAGTATGTTCAGAAGAAAGAGCTTGGTCATGCCGCCCTTTAAAACCTAAGACTTAGTCAATTCTCTGTCATCAGTGTCATCAGTGTATGTCAGCAACCAAGATTGAGTTCCTGCTGTCGACAAATCGTCAGCCGTGGACTTTTCTCTTTTAAGGGCGTAGTTGACCACACTGCAGGGTTGCCCACGACATTAGCACGAATAATAAGTAATCAGAGCGCTCAAGTCAGCATGACAACGCCACTCCCTCCAGTGTATCTAATATGGTCATCTGTCACTTCTATTCAGGCTTCTGATGTAAAAAGTCCATCTATGGACGTGATATTATTGATTCGTGATTCATTAATAATCCAATATATTTGATATAATCATTTACCAACCCCCTGGTCTTTGAGATTCAACGTCATAGTTATAGGGAGGAGCCCTTTCAGGCCTCGCAGATGCTGCGCGAGGCGGCATTGGGTTCGTCAAGTTCCTTTGTGGAGGCCCCCGAAAAGGCATTGGCCCTGTGGCACTTCGTACTGGAGGATTGAAGGGCCGTTGCATTGCGGCTCCGCCCTGATGAGAGTTCACAGATGATGCAGTGCTCATGCGACCTCCAGGATTGTAAGCTTGGTATTGGGGTGCCTGGGCCGATGGAAATGTTCCCATGGGCTGCGAAAAGTTATCCATAGGACGAGCGCTAGGAGCGCGAGTCGGGGGAGGGAAGAAAGGTGCCATATCAGAGTTCATTGGGCCAGGGCTCTCCGTGAAACGGCCAGGAAGAGATGTCATTGGGTCCGTTGCCATTTGATTTGCAGGATAAGGCCCAAAGTTATCACGCCTGTCTGTGATAGATCGGGGCTGGGTGTGTCCCTGGTAGTTAACGGGAGGCACATCAGGCACAGGGGATGCAATCCGTCCATATCCACCTCCAGATCTAGAAGTGGCCCGGGATGCGTAGCTCGCGGTAGATGCCGTAGTGCCCTGTCTAGACGGCAAAGTTCGTTCTGAAGTTGGGGGTGTGTTCTCCATGCCACCTGGTGTACCGGGCCGTGAAGTGTAAGGTGGCAGTGTCATCATAGTGTCGTTACGGTTGAGCATTGGTGGATGATCCATCTTGGTGACTGGGCCAATGTTTGGCAAAGTTGGGAGGGTGGCAGCTCTGTCGAGGTGAGGCTTCTCTCCGTTCTTCTTGGCCGCTTTGACTTCAGCTTTGAAGCGGCTGGCCTCCTCCCTAGCTAGAGCTTTGTTGACCGTCTTTGTGACAATTTTCATCAATGCCTTGGTGACCTTCCGCTCGCAGTATCCAGAAAGGCCACCGTCGGCTGCAGGAATCCAATGGTACAGAAAGAATACCCAAAACAGAACGGCAGCGAGAAGGAAAAGCGCAGAAAACACCCAGATAACCAGAGTAAAACACATTCCCGAGAGGATAAGTGCCTGTTGATAATCTTCTTCGGCAAGTATCTTGATTTTCTCAAAGAATCCAGTGATGGAATCGCCCACATTGTCTGCTGTAGGCGTCAATTGTGCCTCATACACTGACTTGAGTGTAAAAGCATTGAGAACCTGACGGGGACCTGAGCAGATGATGACTCGGATCCAGGCTATAGAAATTAGTAAAGAGTGATTGATGAGTTGACGTGTAAGCCTACCTTGAAAGTTGAAGTATGTGAAAAGCGCAATGTATTGTGCACCTTCTTTACTTTTGGTGAGTTCAGCAAAGACTAGGAATCTTTTCCAACCTTGCGAACCAAGTCGAATTGATTCCCATCGAACAGCTAAGCTGTCAAGATAGGATTCCGCAACATTGCCTCGGCTGATAACCCGAAAGGCGCGGAAACCTTCGTAAGCTAGGTTGATGAATGAGAGAATAATGCAAATAGAGAAGATCCATTTCGTGACGTCGAAGGAGATGGCAGGATCGATCTTGGAGGACCAACGATCGAACACGAGTAGATTGACGGCAGTAAAACTGTCAACGACATAGACAGCAACTGAAACGAGAAGCATAAGCCACAGATAGATATAAGCGAATACAGTTCCGCATCCGCGGCTTTTAAAGTCGCGAAGATTGATGTATTCCCATTTCTGGTCAGCAATCCCCACGACCTGCTTCTTTCGGTTTCCACAGCAAGTCATGATGAGAACGGTGAGAGTCTGAAGAAGCTATTTCGAAAACTGAGGTCGTCGGTAGGTATAAAGGTTGTCGGGTGACAAGATATCGGGGTTCTTCGCCAGCGAAGACCGAATACACCGCTATCAAAAGAAATAGAAGCAAAAACGTCGAAATATAAACTGAAAATAAGCGATCGTGATAATTTCGTGCTGCAACCGGTGCGCGATAAGTGAGGGTTTAGTGCAGAGTTGAACACATGGCTGTCGTTGATAATGTTGTATATACTGTCGAGTAGATAGATAGGTTTTGTTGTTCAAGAAGAGAAATATTCAAGAAGGTATCTTGAAGGGGTGAGTGAAATTGGTAAATGGTAGGTTTCAATAGAAGACAATAGCCATATAAGGATGGCTGTTCTCGGTGGTTGAATGACGATATATTGTTTGAGATTCGAGACAATGGAATGAAAGAGTGACGAAAGCGACACAAAAAGAGACTGTACTGAAGCCAACAAAAGAGCCGACAAAGCTGTGGCAAGAACAATACAATTACTGTATAATAGCAGTAGAAGGCTGGAAGATGAATGAAAGAGAGTCTGGAACATTGAGATAGAGCGGAAATGAGTTTGGGAGGTTTCCAATGGTCCAGCATTTGACTTGACTTCAAACAGGAAGGAGCGGAGATCAGCATCTATGCTACAAGAACCCTGGCCTTTAGTGGCGCCATTGCATGCAGGTACCAAACTAGGAGCAACGCAAGAAATGGCTTGACAGTTCATCAAACCCAATGATTGGCTGTGTGGAGATGCACGGCGCGGAAGAAGGCCACTATCAACAAGAACTCAGTGGTTATGAGCCTATTGCCTCTGTCGGGCCTTGAATAGACAAGACTGGGCATTGCCGCTGGTGTCCGCTCATCTCTCGTGTTTCAGTGGCTGGTTTTCTTTATCCTCCAACCGCCAACTGGAATCTTGACGGTCCAAGAACACGGCGCCAGACACTAATAGCGAATCAGCGCGATTAGCCGCCGTGTTCAGCGGTAATAATACTGGATAATAACAAAACCCGTGTAACCAGAACCGACAAGAACAGCACATTGTCAAATGAAACCTGGACCGGTCCTCCCGAACTCTCGAGTTTCAGCGTGGTTGCATCGCAACAAATCCCCCAATTCTCTTGGGTCACTCGAATGGGTGAAACATGCTAATAGTGGTTGGGTTGCCTCCCCCGCGTCAATCCATGCCATAAGCACCGAGACTGTTGCACACAAAGTCCAGAGCTAATTTGGTCGCAATCTTGTGTCGTCGGCATTTTGGAAACCCGCTTGTAAATCTTCATTTCCCGTAGAACACCATAAATTCACAATCACTGGCATCACTTGAGCTGACGAGACGAGGTGCCTCGTTGATCAAGGGCTACCGCAACTTGCCTCGGTTACTTCAACCACAGCCACAATGGCAATTACCGATTGCTGGCTGCTGGCTGCTTCAAATAGAGAAATAACGCAATTAACGGCAGTTGGTCATTGTGGGCTGAGCGTTCACCCATGACGTTATAAACTTTCACTCACACCTTTTCTTTGTTCGAAACAACTCTAAAAGGGTCGTGCGAGCAATGGTGCTATACATGAGACTATGCGCTACTCCCCGCTATTCACATCAGTGACTGACAAGATCAGACGTCTCTTTGTTTGGATGGCGCAAATAACATCGCATTTACTCAGGACAAAGGAATGAGGCTTTGATTCATTGGCTTCATCCAATATGTGACAGAGTTAGGTTCTTTGTTATCTGTTGAGACGGCGGCAGAGGCTATGACAAGAGGAATATTTACTCTCAGGAACATCTTGAACATTTCATCTACTACATCTTTCTCTTGTCTCAAGTGAACATCACCGCCTTCGCCATCATCATGACTTCCGGATACTCGTCGAATCCTAGAGTCGGGATGTTCAGTAGTCCCGCCACAAAGGTTGAGAAGCCAACATTTGAGCTCGTCGAGAAGATTAAGAAGAACGTCTGGGTTGTTACGAGAAAAGGGGACCCGCGACGAGAGAAGTATCTCGCCAGTCCTAGCAGCCCCTTCGGAGTGAAGTCTGATGGTACTGTCAATACTACGCAGACACATCGAGAAACTGAGGTTTTCAACACACTTCTGTCGACGCATAATCAAGCCTACACTATCCGTCAGATCCTCAATCACGAAAACCTCGTCTCTATCGTTGGTGTCATAGACAACTGGCCTTTCAACAAGTCACAAACATCAGACATTATCCCGGAAAACAATGTCCAGATGCTCGTCTGGGACTTTGGTGATGCTGGTAACCTCAGCGCTTTGTTCCGCCATTATCCCTGCGAGAGTTCTGAGTTCTATCTACCAGAATCTCTCTGTTGGCACGTTCTCCGTTCTTTGATTCGCGCAGTGACTTATCTCCATGACGGGAAACGGTTCATTTACCGACCCGAGCAACTTGGTCGTCACATGGTCAGGGAATGGGTTTCCGTCAACACCGACTGGTTCCCAATTCTGCATCGTTGCATCGAGCCTAGGAATGTCTGGCTTCAGCATCCTCGAGGCAATGAGACCTATGGCCAATGCAAATTAGGCGATTACAGCCACGCAGCTGTCACATGTCACATAGTGGATGGTCAATCCAATCCTAACACTGTTCGCTCAGATTCGAATGGGATGGCGTTGGCTACAAAGGAGGGAATTTGGCGGCTGGGTGATACTCGATCAGCCTATAATGTCCCCCCAGCTACGATTCCGAACGAGGTAGGTACCCATTACTGGTCACGAACTTTTCATCGACTCACATGATGTAGGAAGATCGACCCTATACCCTCGGAGATGAGTTGTGGTCTATTGGTGTGATTGTTTTCACCATGATGACTGGCCAGGCTCCGACTTACTGCTGTGAGGGATGTGGTTGTTCACATGTCGCTTTCTGCGAAGACGGTGGCTGTCTGGAGAAAGAGGCCATTGCAAAAGGATGTGACTGCTTTCTTGGTGGCTGTGAGCATGTGAGCCAGAAGGAGTGTAGGGAAGAGGTCTCAGGGTGGCCGGGTTGTCCAGCTTGGCATAATTGCTCAGAGTTCACCATCAACATTCATTCGTACCTTGCACGAGCTCGTTACACCAAACCATTGCGTGCCATGATCAAGGTAATGGTCGGATACAACCCTGCACGAAGAGATGACCCTTGGGTTCGAATGGTAGAGGTTGCGCAGATGGTGGAGCTCGCATATGGACAGTGGAAGCAAGAGACAGAGGAGGGGAGACTTTACGTGGATGTTGAGGATGACATGCTTCAGAGGGCGGGGGATCCTAAATGAGTGTAGCAGGCTTTTATCCCCATTTACTATTTTATTGCTAGTGTTGTTATACATTCTTTATCGTGGACCTTGAATTAAAGGTCCAACAAATCAAAGAGCCAATGATCTTACACGACTGCATGTCAATTCACAGAGCCAATGAGATAAAGCCAGTCACAAGCTCTCCACTTCGGGCGCCCCGCCATCAACAAGGCTTGAACAAGTTTGAACCTGGCCTGGACCGACCTGAGCCGTTTCCCCGTTCACCTCAACATCCATCAAAGCTTGATTCTTCTTTTCTTCCAAACAACGAGCGGATCTTTTCTCGTTCTTGTACAATAGTCGATCTAGCGCTATTTCCATACCTATCGAATAACTACGTCACTCTCTGAATTCGGGACAGTCCGCAGAGGCTATCAACTTATCAATCGCCAATCGTTCAATCACCATGTCCATCTCCCACCCAACGCCTCCTCTTCTCCTCACAAAGCGCCTTACGGCGTTCCTCAACGCGAACCGAACTCCCCAGCTTCCCACGCTTCTTCTCACAAGCCCTCACGGCAAGCTTCTCGCACACGCAAGCCCTCATCCCGTCGCCGCTCTTCGAACACATGCTACCGTCGCTGCATCCCTACTCGCCATACACTCCACCTCGGCACCTGCCCTTGCTGCGTCTCTACCCGGTTCTCGCACACCCGATCCAATCGGAAGCTCGCCGCCTGAAGAGGATGACCTCGAAGACGAGACGGATCGATTATCACAAAGTCAGCAGCTCGACTCACATAAGTCTGGCAAGGGACGGGGCATCAAGCCTGCTACTGTCACAGTTCAACTTACGAGCGGGACTGTCGTGATCCGTAGGTTGAAGTGCGGTCTTCTCTTCGTCTGCGTGGGACCCGCCAACCCAGATGCCACAGAGCATGGCGTGCCTAATGTGCATGATCTCCATGTTCCCGCTGGCGAGTCCTCTCATGTTGGCAGTCCAGATGGAGCAGACAGTATTCTGAGCACTGGTGGACAAACGACAGCTAGTCTGGAAAGCAACGCAGGCTCTGCCGCTGCAGTAACTGCCCTTCGCCGTCATGCCACTGAGCTAGCGCGTTGGCTTGACGACAAGCTTGGTACGCTCACAGTTCCAGAGGAGGGTGTTGGCGTGGAGTAATGGCAGCATGTTTGGTACAAGCGAACTGGCATAGACGGCGTTGGGATTTTTTATGAGGGATAATCAAGGAGTGATCTGAGAAGGGATTCTTTCTAGGCGTTAGGGGCTGCCTTTTACAGAGACGGCATTTATATAATCAGAGACATTGATGATACGTAATATTTTCGCTCAAGATGAGGGTATTGGAAATAAAAGCCGCTTCCAGGGGCTGGATGTTTGAAGACCCCATACCAATCCATTCCTAAACAACGCCATAGCTCATAACGCCTCCATATGCTTTTAGTTTCATGGTCCAAAGACTCGAATCCTTCGAGGCACTTCAATATTTGCAACAGAAAGAAACAGGTTACTCTATACTCATACGCATGATCCCATCGTGAGTATCAATCATTCCTTGGAAACCAACCCGGCCTTTGCTGTTAAGTCGTCCAGCCGTAGAGCTACTGCCGGATAGGTTTCCTGGTGTGCTGCCGGCTTCGCTTGGTGCACTACTGCCAGCCTTATCGCCGCCGTTACTACCGGGACGAGAACCCCACGACATACCATCTCGTTGGAGTGGACTCTGCATGACTGGTGAATTATGAACGCTCATTCCAGGGCTGACAGCTCGACGTTTGAAGCTAACAGGATCAAAATCATCGTCCCGGCGACGTTTACTGTTAATTCTTCGAGTTATTTCTGCAGCACTTGGTGGTTGAGTACCGCCATTCTGCGGGGCCAAGGCATTAGTTTGTTGTTTCCTTTGACCAGACCAGGGTGCACTTACAGTAGCTCCACCAACTGACGGTGAGTCCATCGCCACGTCTTCGCTGATACCTGAGGATGAGCCTCGAGGAAGAAAAGCGGCAGGAGGCGGTGTGGTTCTGGCGCCGCCAGTGCTACTCGACTCAGAAAAGGTGTCCCAAAACGTCTTGCCTTTTGAGTTCTTGATAGCATGTTGCTTAAAACTGCTAGAGAGACCCATGGATATATCGCCCATGATATCGTCCTCGGGTACGTCGTTCAGGCCTTCTTGCTGTGTCAAGTTGGGTGAAGAGGGTGCTGTTGTTGATTGAGTTGAGTCCAAGGCCGGTTGTGGGATCCTGGGCTCAAGCTCCATGTCGCAATCACGAACTTGTTTAACAACTTCGGCTTCTCGACGAAACTCAGACTCAGCGGGAGTGCTCTCTTCCATGAGCGCGGCACGAATGCGTGCAAATCCTTTTGTCTTGGGCTGTACTGTATTAGTTGCGCGCTTGTAATACTCCGATATAAGTGACTTGCCAAAAGATTTCCCCGTCTTGTCACTACCCTCCGAATGACATTGCGCTGCCCATCTCCAAGCCCGTCCACATCGCCCATCGCTCGTGTCTCATCGGAATCTGCACCAGAGATGTGCAATTGATTAGCCTGCCAACTGATGCTCTCGCGACGAGCTCGAGAAGAATTAGTTGGTGGTGACTTGGATAGAGATGCACCACTGAATCCCAGTCCCAAAGGCCCACGAGCCTTCTTCTTGGCTTGTTTGCGGGGTCTCTGTCGCTGTTGGAAACTCATGAGGCTGCTCATTGCAGGGGATCCGAAGGTCCCACCAGACCCTTGGGGACCGAGAATTGGACCAATCTTATGGACCTGCGGAGTTGTTACGTAGGTCTCGTCCATATCCTCGTCCATCAGCTCATCGTCATCCGAAGTACTTGACGAATCAGAGCCAATCGCCTGGCTCCCAAGCGAGCTGCTGATGTGCATCTTTTCCTGATTGCCCATGACTGACCATAGAGACGTCGATGTTTGTTCGGGGCCTGCATAATGACTTCTTCGGCTCGGTATGTTCATTGCCCGGCCACCAGCGGTGGGCGATGAGTCGGGAGAAGACTGTTCGGCGAGGGTCGAGTGGTGTAGGCTGGTAGCGGCGCGAGAAAAGTCAAGACCACGGGAGCGACGAGGAAGTATATTGGTAGGAGATGCGTATATCTGGGAGTGGTCCAGTTTAGGTGATAAAGGTGCGGGTTTGACGTATGAGTTGGCGGCTGGTGGAGTAAATTCTCGAGGAGGCATCTGTATGGAAAAGCCACGGTTGGAGAAGTTTGGGCGTCGGGGCGTCACTGGCTGGGGAGTCGGAATACTAGTATCGTCTTTTGATGTTCGTCGAGATGCCTCGACGATGCGTGGTGAGGGAGAGAGTCGGGAGGGGGTTCCTCCTCCATCAGACATGGACCGCGTTTTCGTCAAGGGCGACCGAGCCTGGGTTTCTTGCAATCCAGTAACTTCCTGATATCCAACGGCCTTGAAATCGTCCATGATGGCCGAGTCATCATATTCACCCGCAGTATTTCGGAGGCGATCCATGATGGCTAAATTGTTGCTTTTGCAGACGGTTGCGGTTTCGAGTTGGCGGTCACTATTGCTAGCCTTGAACGTAACTTTGAACAAGGGGCAATAGCTGAGATGAGAATAAAAATATCATGGCATTACATGCTGTGATGCGGTGAGTGTTGAGGAACGAAACTGCAAAGAAAAGGCTTAAAGTTAAAGAACGCGAGGAATTGCGATGAGTGGGCGGCTACTACTGACTGTAGCAAGCTTGAGTAAATAGAAATCCATGTCTTTTAGGTTTGGCCGCCCAGGGCCGCTAAGTTAGTTCCACAGGCTGTTGGCGGCTGAGAACGGCCCCGCAAGGCGCCATCAAGCGTCAGCAGTGAAACATTGAATCGCTCATCGACATGGATACGATTATATTATACCTTGTTCTTGATTTTCATGTTTCCATGAGCGTGGCTGCCCCTATAACGGAAACAGTCCACCAGGTGTACAGTCTGGCTTCGAATATGTACAGTTTACCTTGACTTTATGCGGCAAGGTACAAGTCTGCAGCACTCACCACGTGCGTACGGCAGTTGGCCTAGATTAATCGACTACATATTCGGTAAAGGTGCATAAAACTGGGTGTACTCTGTACGGTTCGTACAATTGGATGCCTGTGTCGTTGGTATATGGGAATGGGCAGTATAATGTCAACTTTTTCTTTAGGTCAAGCCAAGCAATAGCTAATAATATTGACTACCTACCGTACGTACGTTTGAGAATATTATAGTACATACCGCTTGTTGAAATATAAGCCTTTTCTTACACCCTGAATACAATGAGGGGTCGATCCGCGATCTTACAATAGCCAATGGACCTTGGTTATTAAACAATGCACCTTCGCGGCATTGGTGACAAGGAAATACCCACACCCAATAAAGACCAGTTTCTCCCAGGCGCCCGTAACATATAGATAGGTAGGTAACTTAGTAGTTTGATTATTCAGTTCTGAACACATACCAGGAGGAATACCTCCAGCTTACCCTACACAAGAGCGTGTTAATCAGTTTTGAACTTATAGTGTCTCTTTCATGATCTACAGTTACAAGAGAACCGACAGAGATCCTTTAATAGAGGTTAAACTCAAATAATTGTCGATGTGAGTACCTAGTGCTATTGGAATTGCGATCTCTTTGCTTCCATGATGATGAATGATGTTTTGACGTCAGAGCGAAGTGGGGTTACCAAGTGGAGGGGAGGGGCATCACCTCAACGTCAGTTCCGGCTATCATCATAAAATCCAATAACTTCTCACAGATTCATACTGCACAAAAAGCTCAATGAACTTTGCAAGAGCCGCACAGCGCATCAAGTCCATTCAAAACTTTCTTACTAGACAGACAGTTCCCCGTATTCCTGTACCTGCTATTGCTGCTGCCAGGTTAGTCACAATGGCTTCAACGACAGATACCAAGAACTACAAGTTCAACCACTCAATGTAAGTGCAGATCTTCATGCATCTTCGGTACAAAAGCCGTTGCTAACTCGGTTCAAAAGGATCCGGGTCAAGGACCCCAAGGCTTCCGGTATGTCAGACACCTTGATGTCCACAGCCCTGAATATCAAGCCTCATCTTAAGCTTAAATTGAACAAACTCACTACTTGTGCGAATATTGACTCAAATACAGCTAAATTCTATGAATTCCTTGGCATGAGCCTTGTGAAGAAGCTTGAATTCCCTGATAGCAAATTCGACCTCTACTTCTTCGGCTATGACTCTCCTAATGCCCTCTCACACAACAAGAGTACTTTTGATAGGCAAGGACTTATCGAACTGACTCACAATTATGGCACTGAGGATGATCCTGAGTACAAGGTTAACAACGGTAACCAAGAGCCTAACCGTGGTTTTGGCCACACCTGCATTGCCGTCGACAACATCCAGGCCGCCTGCAAGCGTATTGAGGATGCTGGTTATAAGTTCCAGAAAAAGCTGACAGATGGACGCATGCGAAACATCGCCTTTGTGCTTGACCCCGATGGCTACTGGGTCGAGGTCGTTGCCAGAAATGACTACAAGCAGACAGAAGATGTGAAGGAGACTGATGTGTCAACCTACACTATGGTTTGTTCACCATTCTTGTCGATCTTCTAGAATTTGTAGCTAATGATCTAGAACCACACCATGCTTCGTGTCAAGGATGCTGAGAAGTCCTTGAAGTACTACCAGGAGGTTCTTGGCATGTCTCGACTGCGCACCCTTGAGAACCCCGAGGCCGGCTTCAACCTCTACTTCCTCGGCTACCCTGGCGATCAGCCTTTCCCTGAAGGTCAGGACGAGAATACTATCACCCATCGGGAGGGTCTTCTCGAATTAACATGGAACTATGGCACTGAGAAGGACGAGAACTTCCACTACCATGATGGTAACAGCCAGCCTCAGGGATTTGGCCACATCTGTGAGTTAATATCTGTGTAGGAGAGCATACACGAATCGTAGCTGACAAATTTAGGCGTTTCGGTTGACAACATTGATGCGGCTTGCAAGCGATTCGAGGATTTGAACGTGAGCTGGAAGAAGAGACTTACAGACGGTCGAATGAAGAATGTTGCCTTCTTGCTGGATCCTGATGGCTACTGGATTGAGCTTGTACAGAATGAGAAGTTCTCTGGAAAGGAGAACTTCTAGTTGCCCGGACTTGTATATTTCATCACAGCGGAGTGCTATATCTCAAGAGGGACAAATCAAACTCAGAAACGATGTCATGAAATAATCGTCAAGTCTACGCATATTTAGCCGCATAAGAAGGGAAATGATGTGAATCAGCACAATATTGCAGAATGAGAGTGTGGGGCAAGCAATTGGCCTCTGGTCGCTTTTTCAAACCGCAGCTTAAGTGCTCTCATCGTACAAATCGTCATCTTGTACCTTGATAGTTACAGCGAGATCCGTTTCTTTTGGACACCAATTACTTGATAGCGCCCTTCAAACAGAGAATCGCTTCAATAATATCGATCCAGGCATTTGTACACATCGAGACTATATCCCCGGGTTGACCGGTGAGCCATGCTGCCATGTTCTCGCTCGGGATGCACCAAGTCAGCGTGCTCAATGCCACTGGACTTCTTTGCCCGGCAGACAAGGGTCGTTTCCAGCGGTGGCACTGGAATGCTTGTGTTATGTACCCCACGACGGGCCGTGGCTTGCAGTAGTTGAACATGGAGAAATGAGGGGTTGCAGCTTAGGCTTAGGCTGAGTCTGAGATACAGGTGCCACACCAAAGCTCAAGCTCAAGCTCCATGGACATTGACGGTTACTCTCGTGGTGCCCCGCCATATCCTGTACCGTGCCGTAGTACTCTGACGGTAATCCTAATACTTCACTCGCTGAACGAGCTTTACGCGCGCAGATGAACCACCCCCGCGTCAGAGATCACAGCCTACGTGGGGTGCCTGCATGGGAGGACAGACTTCTGCATCTCAATCTGCCCGTTCTTATTAAGGACTTTTACTTTGAGAAACGGTGATCAAGGCTGATCTGGGTTAATTGGATTGGGTAGCCAAAATGGTGGCGGTTATCTGTCTCATGGGAGGACAAAGACAAGAGGGGGGACGTCATCTCGATCTTTTTACTTATACCAGGTCGTGTGCCCTCTCACTTGAACTTGAGTTTCCTAGGATACACACCGTCTTTGCAACTACAGTACTTCAGAATACTACTCAACCCACCATGTCCCCTTCAGCTACTTTTGAGACACCGTCTGCTGGCCACTCAAACCGTCTAAAGATCCTCGTACCTGAAAAAGTATCTCCAGATGGACTGGCTTTACTCACCCCTCACTTTGACGTTGACAATCGTAAAGGGTTGACAGCCACTGAGCTTATCAATTTGATCCCTAACTACCATGGTCTGATTATTCGCTCCGAGACGCAACTTACAGCTGAAGTCGTCCAAGCGGGACGGAAGCTGAGGGTTGTTGCTCGGGCTGGCGTTGGAGTAGACAACATCGATGTCCCTGCCGCTAGCGCCCAAGGCGTTATTGTTGTGAACTCTCCTTCAGGCAACATCCTTGCAGCGGCAGAACATACTATTGCCCTCCTCCTTTCAACAGCCCGTAATGTGGGCCAGGCAGACAGCAGTGTGAAGGCTGGCCGTTGGGAGCGAAGCAAGCTCGTCGGAGTTGAAGTTGGCCGTAAGACTCTCGGCATCATCGGACTGGGCAAAGTTGGAATGAATGTTGCTCGCATGGCCATAGGCCTCGGGATGACAGTTCAGGCGGTCGACCCATATGCAAGCACCGACATGGCTCGCCAAACCGGTGTTGAACTGGTTCCTGGATTGGAGGACCTGCTTCCTGTGGTTGACTTTCTGACCATTCATACGCCACTGCTTGCTACAACGCTGGACTTGGTTGGCGAGGCAGAATTTAAAAAGATGAAGAAGACAGCCCGTGTGCTCAATGTTGCACGCGGCGGTGTGTACAACGAAGAGGCTTTGATCAAAGCACTGGATGAGGGATGGATCGCAGGAGCGGGTATTGACGTCTGGTCTTCAGAGCCACTGGCTGCAGACTCAGCAGCAGCCCGGCTCAGTCAACATCCAAAGGTCGTGGCGACGCCTCATCTGGGAGCCTCAACGGTTGAGGCACAGGAGAATGTATCCATGGATGTCTGCAAACAGGTCCTTGAGATTCTTCAAGGTGGACTTCCTACCAGCGCTGTCAATGCCCCTATTATCATGCCGGAAGAGTATCGTAAGCTGCAACCATCTGTGCAGCTTGTCGAAAAGATGGGTCGTCTCTATACGCAGCACTTTGTGCGAAGCAAAGGAGGCATGATAGGGGGTCGTCGATTCGAGCTCATATACCACGGCGATCTGGCCGGCATGACCAACACCAAGCCGCTGTTTGCTGCTCTTGTCAAAGGTCTTGTGTCCACATTCAGCGACTCGCACATCAACATGGTCAACGCGGCACTAATTGCCAAGGAGAAGGGCATTGTGATTAGCGAGACTCGGTCTGGCGATTCGCCCTCGACTTATGCCAACCTGGTGACGCTGCGTTCATACCAGGCTGGTAGCAGTGGTAGTGAGCAGGTGATTGAAGGCTACGCGAGTGACGAACGAGTCTTCATCTCCAAGCTGGACAGATTCAATGGTGTATTTACACCAGAGGGAACCCTCATTATACTGCACAACTACGATGAGCCTGGCAAGATTGGAGGAGTAGGTATGGTGCTGGGAAAGCACGGGATCAACATCAAGTTCATGCAAGTGGCCAGTCTAGACCCCGAAGCCACTAAAGGAGCCGATACTCCGCCTGACCCGAAAGGTAACGAGGCATTGATGATTCTTGGTGTCCTCGGGCCTGTGAGTGGTGAAGTCTTGGAGGACTTGAATAACTCCCCAGGAGTTCTTGACGTTGGCCTGGTTAAGCTGTGATCATGGTGCTGGTTGGTGGAACGAAGTGAGGATACCATTCAACATGCTCTGGGTGGCAGAAGTAAAACAAAGACAAAATAAACCTTGATTATGAGACGATTATCACATGCTCTCCAGCGAGCAAGAAATGTCTAACCTCAGGTTTGGGTACTAAAAATGATCAAACTAAAGGTCTACTGAGTCTATATACTAAGCTTAGACAACTCCTTTTGTCATTTAGTTATAGAGTCCTCAGTTTTCTTGCCTCTCTTTGACAATGGGGTCTTGATGACTTCATTTTTAGCTGGGAAACTAAGGGCATCATAACGAACGGTTTTAGCTTCTGCAAGGTGAAAGTTTTAGTGGATTTTGTCTGCTGCATTCGGGATCTGGACCTGGTCTAGTGGACGCCTCCACCAATGAAATTATTCTCTCCTCCCTGGCAGTTCCCTGCGTCATCATGTTCACGAGTTAAATGACCCGTTATCATCCAAGGATAAGGTACCTTAGTTAATTCCAACCCTTCCATTTCGTCCATTTCGTCCCACTTCTTTTGCCTCGTCGTTCTTATTCTTGTTCTTGTTCTTCATCAAAGCTCGCCTTTGGTGCGAAAAGGTTGGATTTGATTTGACCAGACGAAAAGAGGCAAAAAGAATTCAATCGTCCGAATAGCTTCTCATCCTAATTAGCGACAACATTTCTTCAAGCTTGATCTTGACCCTCACAGCTCCCTGGTCTCAGCCACATTCCGGTCATTATCGAGTAAGCTTGCCAAGATCGCTTGTGCCTATCCGTCCGAGATTGATTTGATTACCTTGGCCTGCCTTGAACGCGTTCAACTCAATCTAACCTTCGACAATCGACATTCGCGGTCTTCCCGCCTCGCCTTGCGGTGACGAGATAATACATATATCCACACACACGATATACGATATACACATCCCGTCACAATGACAAACGCTGCACGATACAATATGGGCTCAATACGCCCAGTTGTCATTGGCATGGGCCGAGTATTTGGTGCAAGCTTGACGGCTGTCTCTGCCTTTCCGGTTGACACTAAGGGCCACCATGACGCTGGCGAAGAGGGCGGCCCCAGCCTTTGGGTCCTCGCCGTTGCGTCAATGGTTCTGGTTCTTCTTGGTGGTGCTTTTGCTGGATTGACAATTGCGCAAGTTCCCCTCCCTCTTGGCGATGCGCGACGCATGCTGACCTCCCCAGTTTGATGGGTCAAGACAGTATTTATCTTCAGGTTTTATCGGGCGATCCCGCGGAATCGCAGTCTAAGAATGCGAAACGTGTGTTGAAATTGTTAAAACGAGGAAAGCATTGGGTTCTGGTCACACTGCTGCTATCAAATGTCATTGTCAATGAGTCACTTCCCGTTGTATTGGACCGAACTCTTGGTGGAGGTGTTGCTGCTGTCGTTGGTAGTACTGTTCTCATCGGTATGTGAGGCATGGCACCTCTGGTAGGCTTTGCTAACCATCGCAGTTATTTTTGGTGAAATTGTTCCCCAGTCCATCTGCGTTCGATATGGCCTTCCTATCGGCGGATACATGTCTACCCCGGTTCTTCTTCTCATGTATCTCACCGCTCCCGTTTCTTGGCCTATTGCAAAGCTTCTCGACTGGATTCTGGGTGAGGATCATGGTACTTTGTACAAGAAGAGCGGACTCAAGACGCTGGTCACCCTCCACAAGTCTCTGGGTGAGATTTCCGAGCGTCTGAACCAGGATGAGGTTACAATCATCACAGCTGTTTTGGACTTGAAGGACAAGCCCGTTGCTGAAGTCATGACACCCATCTCCGATGTCTATACGCTTGCCGAAGACCACATCCTTGACGAAAAGACCATGGATGATATTCTATCCTCCGGGTACTCGCGAATCCCTATCTATCGTTCTGGGAATCACTTGGACTTTGTCGGCATGCTTTTGGTCAAGACACTCATTACCTACGACCCTGAAGATAGAATTCCCGTCCGCGACGTGCCTCTCGGTGCAATTGTCGAAACGCGCCCTGAGACGAGCTGTCTGGACATCATCAACTTCTTCCAGGAGGGCAAATCGCACATGGTGCTGGTATCGGAATTCCCCGGCTCGGACCATGGTGCTCTCGGTGTTGTTACTCTTGAAGATGTGATCGAGGAACTGATTGGAGAGTAAGTTGCCAATTTCACGTACGATGAGCATTACTGACCAGACAGGGAAATTGTTGACGAATCCGACGTATACGTCGATGTACACAAGGCTATCCGACGTCTTACTCCTGCACCCCGAGCCCGCCGATATCACGCAACTGCTGCCGCTGCCGCTGCAATGGCCACTAAGAAGGCCCCAGGCGACTCTATTTTGGTCGACGTTGAAGACCACGCCGAGGATCACCCTCCCAATGTCGAGACTGCTTCTTTCCACAGCAATTATGAAGGGGGATTCCACAACTCTGCCAAGACTGCCATTCATATGAAGCGCCGAACCTCTGATGGTGGCATAGAAGGCACCCCAGTTATTGTGAAGGCTAGTCTAGATGAAATGAGGTCTCAACTTCGTCTTGGACCTGCCAACAGAGCTGCGAACCCTCGCAGCAATACCCGCAGCCTCTTCAAAATCAAACAAGGTCTCGGTACGAGCCATACGCCCCCCAACGATGCCTCAAGACCTGCCCAGCCGCGCGCTGCATCCCACATTGGTTTCACGAGTACTCACGGACAATCGCAGGCGCGGACTCAGGGGCACGAACGGACACCATTATTAGCCGAGGAGCACGAAGAAGCTATCGACGACGATGAAGATGACTACGGTCGTAAAACAAATGGTCGGCATTAGGGGGTATATTTAGTGGTGTGGATAATGAGGTTTGGTGGAATCGTTTCTTAGGAGTAGCTATATCTAAACCAGGGCCCTTTACTGTTGGGCATACCAGGCAAGATTTAGTTAATACACCTCCGCAGCATTGATGACAGCTGCTAAATCATGGCAATTATAACACTCTTTGACGTCAATCTTGTCTCATTGTAACTTTCTTCTTCTATTCATCCACACTAATGTGCTCTCAGTCATACCAGATGGCGTTCATGCCGAAGCCAGGCTCTGGTGTTTTAACCCTTGCAACACGGGCGAGGTGCTCATCTTGCCAACGGTAGATTTCAAGCCAACCTTCTTGATCATCCGTGATCGCTACCCACTCATCTGTCCAAGGGCAAGGTGCAACCGCATTACTGTGTCCACCACTCGTAGGTGTAGGATTCAGGCAGATCTGGCGCTCAATGGCGCCGGTATCCGAGAGCTTGAAGGCGGCCACATAACCTGTCAAGTCGAAGGAGTTGGCACGGGACGAGGCAAAGAGATACTTGCCCGACGACGAAAGCACGCAGACATCAGCGCGGTACTGTGTCCACCTATCGGGGATGCCTGGAGGGATCAGAGGGTAGTGCTTATGGGTGTAAACGGGCAGACGAGTTGCGGGATCGATAAGGTACTCGCAGATTCGGTTGCCCTTCTCCATAAGAGCATAGAGGTAGTTTCCAGTAGGATGCATGGCCACCCAGCGGGGGTGGTCTCGAGCATCAGGACAGTCGACAGAACCAACAAGCTCAAGAGAAGGATCGTCCTTGCTGAGACGGCGATGGGTCCAGATCTTGTTAGCACGGAGGTCGGCAGAATAAAGGTACTCCTCCTCAGGATCAAAGACCATTCCGTGAATACCGGTATTAGGCTGATAAGGGTAGTTTTGGACATTTTCCTTGAGAGCCTTTGTAGTGGAATCGGTGGTGAAGACAGCGCCGTGGCCAGCGTGGTCGTAGAAAGGGTTGCAGTAGACGGCATAAGGAGGCTTGTTCGCTGCGAGAAGGAAGATGGCACGGGTGTTTGTGGTGGCAAGAGAAGCATTGGCTGTTGAGGTTAGTTTCCAGTATATGAACTGGTCAGATGTGACTTACGATCGTGCTCCATTGGGTGAGAGACTTGGTGAGCTATTGAAGTTGGCGATTCGACGGTGAAGCTGGACCACTTCTTCATGGCAGCACCATAGATAGCTTTGCGATCATGCTGGAGTGTAATGTGAGACAACATCTTGCAGAGGGAGAAGACGAACTTACACTAAATGTCATCCATGAGATGGGCTCATCTTTGGGAATCTCGGTCCTTTTCACGAGCTTCAGTGTAAGAGCTTCATCGTCGAAGGCGAAAGTGAAGATGGCACCTGGAGGAGTCCAGGTACCAACCATGAGATGATGAACAGGCATTTTGGCTGCGATAGATGTTGCTCGGAGCTTGGAGATGAGTGTAGGTCGCATATAAGCCAAAGCTAGAATCCAAGCACTCCTGAGATTATTGCTGGAGGAGAAAGCACATGTAACAGAAAAAAAGATTGAGTCGTTATGATGGAGGGGAGAGACGGGCTTAAACATTTATCCCACAGGGCATAGTGGAGGACCCCGCGGAATTGAGCTATGATGCATGCTCAATACAGTTACAGTTGGTGAGTAGTTAGCCGTGGGTCTAAGTCCGGGGACGGGGCCGGCTTCGGTAGTCTACGGCGGCAGATGCTGACGGATATGATTTCGGTATTGAAACCGAAAATAATGAGCGTGCAGTTAGTTGGCTTTTGTTAATATGAGCATTACCGAAAACCCTTGAAATGCTATAATCTTTTAGACGCTCATCATGACACCTGAATTGTATCAACATCCCAGACTCATGATAGCCTGGCTCTCATCGTACTGTACAATATCTCTCTAACTTGCTGTGTTTCATGAGACGGAATTGATCCCAATTGGTTTTCTAGAAGAATTTCTATTTGATTAAACGGGTTGTTGACCATTCTTGGGGCATGTTGAACACAAGGTACATATGATATCTTGCTAAGTTGACCCAATTGCATCTAGAATACCCCGCATTGACTTCCCCGATGTTGATCCCGGCACAAAGCCACTAACGTCCTTATCCTCGTGCTATATTAGGTAGGTATTGGATGGATAATATGAACAAATATTAACTCTTAAACTAGAACGATACTATTGAACAGCCATTGAAAAGAGGTCATGATGACATAACCTTGCTCATGACCATTGATTTAATACGAACGCGAGAAAGATGTTATGGCCGCTGATATAGCCCGACGAATCATATACTAAACAACAAACAAGGATATCCCCAGCTGATGTTTTGCGCAGTCATGGCGAGGCCTTGGCCTCGGCCTCGATAGCACTCATGATATCAGTGTGATAGAGAATATACCGACAGACATGCTCCAGTAAGGTGTCTACTGTACGTAGTGTTGGAGTGAAGTGGGAACTAATTATTGGTCATGATTTAAATTCATTTGGATTTATTGAATATGGATCTTTCAAGCTGTACAGCCTGAGCTAATGAAATTGCTGCTTGGCTAATCAACGCTGTAAGCGACAGCATCACTCGATCGTGAATTGCCTTTCCAGCTTCAACGGTCGGCAGAGCAAAAAAAGGAAAGAAAACAATTGACCCACCATTGTTGTTGTTATTACTACAAGCAAGCAAATATAGTCTTTGTACGACCTATTTTGCCAGCGTGCATCATCATCGTCCATCATCACTGGCCCGATAAGATAGAGCCCCGTCTCCCGGCCAACGGCCGTTTCCCAATAAACAGTCAACGGCTTGTCTACCTAATAGTGCCTTGGCTCTGGCTACCTAAGCGACCTACTTTCTTGCTAGCTCCAGCTCCAGCTTCAGCTTGTCCTCTCAACTTTACCTTACTTTTATTCTTTCTGCAATGGCGTAGCCCAATTCGCAGTCTTAGTTGGCTTCTTATTCTCAACAGTTGGCGTGAGACTTAGTTTTGTTCATTATCGGTTTTTTTCACATCTTCATTTCTACAGACATCGCTGTGACACCCTGGGCGAAAGCTACTTAGCAGCTCTCATATAACCACGGATATCGTGGCTCGACACTATGAATACAAACGACGTGAATAGCTTCGACGCCGGTCGAAGACCACGGCCCAAGTCCTCCATCCTCGAGGGTTTCATGCATCGTCGTCAAGCCTCCACCGACACCCATTCATTCCAGGCCCCCTTCGACGGCCCTGTCTCTCCTATACAGCCCAAGATCATGGCCTTTGAGAACTACTCCAACCCAGGGGCTTTGGCGGAGCTACAATACAACCAGCAAGAATCTTCTGGACGCTTTTCACGGCGACAGGACCGAGGCCGATCACAGTCCCCGACCAAGAGCAGCTTTGGCAACTTCACCATCATCACAGCACCCGGCAAAGAAGGCAAGGGCTCGAAATCTCGCGATCCCTCTCCCACTAAACCGAAGCGGCCAAAGTCAACAACTAACCTTGCTGGTCTGCTCAAGCCCAAGACGCTGCGAAACTTGGGCAGATTTGGATCCGACGACAATGTCAATTCATCCAAGGACAAGGAAAACAGAACTCCCGAAGAACCTGTAGCGGACCCTGCATCAACACCCATTTATTCTCAGTTTGCCTCTCGACCGAACATCGAACCAGCCCAAAGCACACGCCGTAGTATGGACGAAGCACGGGCGCCAAGTGCTCAGGATCTTTATAATGGCAGTCGAGTCGCCGTCAAAGAGCGACCGAAATCATATCATCCCATGCTGGGAAGAATGGAACCTCCCCCCTCACCAACCAAGGCACGCACTTCCAACGATTCCCGAAAGGGATCAAAAGACTCGACTGAGGCTAAAAGTAAGAGCGGTCGAGGTAAGGTCTTGAGCGTCTTTACTACCTTCAACCACAGCCGATCCAAGTCAACGTCAGTTGTACCTGAGCCGACCGAGGCAGTACTTGACCCTAAGGATATTGACAAACACCTTGAAGCCATGTTGGACCGACGAAACATTCCAGAGAACCAGAGGTACAAGATGAGGAACCTGAGCGACACCATCAAGATGGAGTTTATCCGCCAGGACTGGGCCGAATCACAGGCTTCTCGGACAGAGAGATCCTGCTCAACAGACAGCGCCAATAGCGGCCTGGTCATGGAAGCCGGCACGCAAAATGAAGAGAAGCAGAAGCGATCACGGGGCAAGAGTTTTACTCTCTCACGAGGAAGAAAGGAATCAAAGGAGCCAAGCTCCCCTATCAAAAAGTCAAAGGGCGACGGGACGCTAGGCCGTCATTTCAGAAGCAAGTCCACTGACAGCATAGTCAGCGAAGGGCCTCCTGGATCAAGCGGCTCCGTATCCAACTCTGGAATCCTCTCCAAGATTAAGCTCAACCAAGGCCCAGGTGATTACGTGGCGTATCTCAGAAAGGTTCAAAAACCAGAATTTGTCGAGGTCGGCAAAGTTCACAAGCTACGACTGCTTCTCAGGAACGAGACAGTGGCATGGATCGAAGACTTCATCCAGCAAGGCGGTATGAAGGAGATTGTAGGTCTGCTCAACCGCATCATGGAGGTTGAATGGAGGTAAGTCAAATTCAAGACGTGATCCCACAAGCGTGACTGACAATTGATAGGGAGGAACATGAGGATGCTCTGCTTCACGAGAATCTCCTCTGTCTAAAGGCACTGTCGACGACAGCTCGCGCCATGCAATATCTTCACACGATCCAGAGCGATCTATTTCCCAAGCTCTTACATATGCTCTTCGACCCCGAGAAGAAGGGTCCCAGCGAGTTCACCACTCGTAACATCGTAACATCCGTTTTGTTCACGTATATTGAGTCTGCTGCACCAGCCGAACGGGTCACACGAACCCAGAGCATTCTCACACACCTCAGAGACCCCGAGCCAAAGGAGGATCAACGCCCATTGCCATTTGTCCTAGAGATGAGACAAGAAAGGCCATACCGCGTTTGGAACAAGGAGGTTGTTAGCGTCACTAAAGAAGTGTTCTGGATCTTCCTTCACAACGTCAATGTTGTATCCCTTCCTTCGGACCGCCCCTCGACGTGTGACCCTGCCCCTGGTCCGTACAGTTACATGCTTCGACATTTCCCTCAAGAGCGCCCCCCGGTCCCGGCAGCACCGTATGTGGGCGGAGTCGAATGGGATGCGACCAACTACCTGGCTTCTCATCTCGATCTCATGAACGCCATCTTGGCCTGCACACCGACACAAGAGGAGCGCAACACTCTTCGCGCACAGTTCCGAATTTCGGGATGGGAGCGATGCCTTGGTGGTAGTCTGCGACTCTGTAAAGAAAAGTTCTATGGAAGTGTGCATGACGGGCTTCGGACATGGGTCGGAGCAGCGGCCGAGGATGGTTGGGATGTCAAGGATGTGCGATACGGGCCGCCCCCTGACGCTCGGGCTTCACCAAAGAAAACTGGAGGTGGTCAGAAGAAACCGGTCGAGGCGGCGCCAAAGCTTGAGATGCCGAAGCTCGATTTTGGGTTGGATAAGCCATCTACTCCGAGTAAGGAGAAGGACATGTGGCTGTGATGAAATGGCAAATCTCGGAGTGCCAGCATTTGTTTCTTGCATGTATTTCCTTGTTGGTCTGGAGCTAAGGTTGATTGTTGGAAGTTTGGAAGTCATGGTAGAGAACCTACTTTGATGATGGCATGTTAATGAACTGATGACACAGAAAATTGTATTGTTGACCCATCCGTGCTTCGGGTTACTTGATACAAACTCCTTGTAGATCTCACGTGGTCCCGTGATGTACAGCTTATGTGACGC
This sequence comes from Fusarium sp. NRRL 25184, assembly GCA_013755755.1. Classification (NCBI taxonomy): domain Eukaryota; kingdom Fungi; phylum Ascomycota; class Sordariomycetes; order Hypocreales; family Nectriaceae; genus Fusarium; species Fusarium sp. NRRL 25184. Next base: position 22,471 of record JABSSZ010000595.1, on the reverse strand, counting down.
TCAGGATCACCCAGCCACCGTACGCTGTGCCCTTGTTTCCTTGGAAACTTTGGTCCAAGGTAGTAGTAGTCTCGTATTCTTTATCCTCTATGACGGACCTTGTTCAAAGATTGCTTCGATGAAGCTTGAAGGACTCAAAAACCGTTGCACCCTTGAGCACATCGTCCTTAACCTTTTCATCAGCGGCTGTCAGCTTGGGCAGCAATTCGAGTACCTCAGAAACCTTGTCCTGAGGAATGACCACCACCCCGTTGATTGGATCGCTAAATGCAAGGTCGCCAGGAGAGACGAGGGTTCCATCAATGTTGAGAGGTACCTGGATCGCCCAGGGCACGCTCCCTCCACCGACCCCAACGGTGGACAACCCTCGAGCCCAAATCTACATTGTACCTCCGAGTTCAGCTTGTTCCAAGCCAAGAGCAGGGTAAATGACACTCACCGGTAAGGAAGTACTCTTTAGTTCCGCTATATCTCTGGCTCGCCCAGCTACAACGATGCCCTTGGCTTGGCACACTTTCATGCGAACTGCCATGATCCCACCACAAATAGCATTCTTTTGGCCATCGGGCTGTTTAAGAACCACAATGGTTCCTGGCTCTGTCAGATCGGCCCAATGGGTTCCTTCAGGGATGTTCTTTTTTATTTCTGGGAGATCCTGTCCCTTGGAAGCGAAGAGAACTGTTGAAACCGGAGCAACGGTAACCGATGTTGCATCACCCTCAGGAGAGCTGTATAGGTTCAGATCGGCAACAAAGCCGGCGCCGGGAACCTTTAAATTGAGGAGTGCGTCCGAGATATCACAAGCGGAATACTGCTGCAGCTTTACCAAGTCCTCGGCGTGGTAACTCATGCTGATAGCGTCCAAGGGCAATAAGTCTTTAGCGAATACGGCGAGTCGGTGAGCAAGGTCTATCAAATAGTTGCAGTTTCGAAGATTAAAAGCCTCTTTGACGTTGTAAGTGCGTTATAGCCCCCGGGTTAGAACTTGCCGGTAATCGCACGTTCAGGTCGTAGTGGAACTGGGAGCTCCATGACTCCGGAGCCTCCCATCAACCGGGACGTACAGTCCAATCAGAAGCATTACCATTTGGGTGCACGAACTAGGGCCAGGGAGAGCTTGGCCGAGGCCAATCATTCAACTCGAAGGATCTGGCCCTGGACGGGATTCCAAAGTTGACGAGGAACCGGCGTTTTATTTGCGACTGTAACTGTGAGCTAGCGACAGAGATAGATTAGGAGCTCAAGCAGAGTAACACTGGCATGACGTCTCTTGTTTACTCTTCTCTCTTTTGGACCCTCTTCGAGACTATTCGCAGGAAGGTTTTTTTCTCTCTTCATTTGTTGGTACATGACGCAAAAGTGACTATCAGTTCCCGTCCTGGTATCAATCAGTCAGTGCGAGACTCAGGGTACCAAAATGTGACGTGTCTTATGAGCAAGGGCCAAGATCAAGATGGTGTCCAAGCATGGCCTGCCTACATATTCTTTATCGCCGCGATAGACGACCGGCTTCCTTCGGGAAACGAGTCATGGCGAGGCATGATTTTGTTTCAGAGATGCTGGTTTTGTAGAGTAGATTTCGGTATGAAGCTGGTTCTCATGGTGAGCAATAGGTAGGGCTCACCAGATATCAACGGAAATTCCCGAGATGCAAGAACAAAACAGCGATATACCACTAATGTAGCTAGCAACCGGCCGAAAAGAATAAAAGAGCGGCTTGCAATTTCTCTAACGTTACAAGCCGCAATTTGAAGCGTTAAAGCGGACTCATCCATTCCTGTTACCACATGGAATAGATGCTGTCAAAAGTAGATGCTACGCTAGCTAAGTGCTTGGGCTAGACAGCTCAGCCCGTCCGTTCTATCAACTCAACCCCAGACACACGGACATTCCAAGGGTCCGTTTAATAAATTGTGACATGTGCTTCAAGGCTGGGTTGAAGATGATGAGACCTTTGCTCAACTGGGCTCAAACTGCTCGTTCAGATAACAGGACAGAGACACATGAGCAATGAGACATGTCCTTATACTAAGATCAGCTGGTATTGACTGTTTCTAGACTTACCACGTAGGATAATCTATGAAGCGGAGCCGGATAATAGAAACTCATTGGGGCGTATGCCTTGTTAGTTGCACTGCTGAGCCTTTCTTTGGCATGAAGAAGAGTATATGTGCTGGCCATGTCCTCCACATAAGATCCTCGAAACAGATCCAGACCGTTAATTGGTGTTGACATCTGGAACGAGGGGGGTTCATGAGTGGTTTGAACCAAATTATCCCTGTCCTATAAACCAGAACAACCACGAATGAGTGCGCCAACTGCTGAGAAATGCAGCTAAAAGATGCATACCATCATGGCTATACATACCTGGCGTGTGAGGGGAATATTTGATGCCCCTCCCCATCATCTCCCCATCATCATGATTCGTGGCCGGGACACTTGATCATGTCGAATTGGGCGATGGGCCATACGCCTCCACATCAATCACTGTCAGCCGTCTCATTAGATTGACACGGCTGGGATGATGTTGGCTTGGTGGATGCTGTTCTGGGGCCGGGCAGAGATGGGTCCCAGTTGTTGCTACCTAGCATTCGCTAACGGGGCAAGCATGTCGGGTGATGGGACTGACGTTCTGACATGCCACACGGAGGGAATTATTCTCTATGGGTTTAGATTTTGGCTGTAGTAAAAGGAAGACCTGAGAAGCATGAAATACTCTGTTTGTGATCGAGGGCACAGCATATAACCTTGCCTGGAGCCTCGCTTGGCACTGGGAGGAGACACCAGATGATCGACTTGAGCTGCCAGATCTTGGCTGATAGGTATGATAGCTGATAGTGGAGGACAACGATATGGGAGGGGGAAGACGATCCTGAGAATTGACTTGTTCAGGGTTGCGGCGGACACAACTTTCTAGCAGGGGTCGAAGAAGGTCATCGTCAGGGGTCCATGAAATAAAAGAAAATAAAAGAAAATTAGATGGAACATCAGGTTACAGAAAAAGACGTTTGGTGGTTGTGACGAGACGTTACCTGCTAGTTAAAGGCCGTGCCAGGATGTTTCCCAGGGCAGTGGTAGACTGGTAGTTTGTTCTGGTGATTGTCAGCTCTGATACAACAAGGGAAGATTCAGTTCAATATGAAGCACGTGGTGGATTGTTTCAACCTTAACAGACCCAGCCATGGGACATGGGAAGTCGATACATTGCCATGTCGTTTGGCCAATCACCATCTCTGAATGTCACCTGGAGGATAGCTCCAAGGTAACCTCAGCTCACCTAATTAACGTGAACAGGCAGTTCTTGGACCAGATCATCCGCGCGGCTCGGCCCAAGAAAAAACGATCCGCAGCGCCCAACTTTCGCAGCTCCAAGTCCAACCTAAACAGATCCAATCCACTGAAACTTTGGCCCTGGGTTAGCAATTCCTTCACACCTCATCCACCACCAAAACTTACTGCCCGTCTGTGGTATTCCATTGTAGTAGAGTACTGTACCTCAACAACTTCAGGACTAGCCTTATTTGCTTTGTCCATCGGTCTTCATTCTTCCTCCAATATCACACCATCACGCATCACACATCAATCACATCGTTCTCATTTCCTGTGACCTTGACCCAACGTCCACAAATCAAATCTGCCATCGCCCGCAAATTCGATCAAATCGCCGCCTCCCCCACCTCATTACGGCACCGCTTCCAGCCACCAGCCACCTGTTTGTTCTGTTTCGTTCTGTTCTGCACTCTCTGAACTGCTCTCCAAGTCAGTCAGATAGTCAGCCAGTCAGTCAGCGTCAGGTCAGCCTAGCAGCTCAGTTCAGTCAAGCTTTTTGTTCGGGCTGTCACTGTGCCTCCTCTGTCTATCTCTATTTCTTCGCCTCTTTACAGTACATCCATCCTTATCCATTCCTTGGCTTGGCTTGGTCGCTTGATTCCTTAGCTTGGGATCTCCTACCACTGCAGCATCTCTTGTCTCGTCCCCTAGTCGATCCTGTCCCTTGGCCTCGGGTCATCTTGATCCTATTCGACGACCTGACAATCATCCTCGGCTGGCTTGAACTTTGGCTTCTCCTCTACCTACGGATACCCTTAACCCTTAGCACAAAGTCGCTCGTCCGCTCGCTCGCAAAACGGAACAGACTCCAAAACGACCCACCCCCCACTACAGCACCACCAGGCCCCAAGGACCCAAGGCACGACAAGGCCAAAGGCCAACCCGGCCGCAGCCCAGAGCCACCCGCTCCAAGATCTCGGAGCTACTAAGAGTTGCCTGCACGTCCTGAACCTGCCGGTACGGAGCCTGGAGCCATTTGCCCACGAGCTAGGGTCGCTTGAACCCTGTACGAGACAATGTCGATAAAGTAAGCCTCTTTCGCGAACCTCTTTCTTGAATCTCTTTCTCTGAGCTTTCCATCTTTCCCGTCCCGTCTTGTTAACCTTAGCCTTGCCCTCTTGGTCACTGGTTTAGTCCTGCACCGAGTCTTCAGAGATTGTCCCTCCCGTGGTATCCTGTCCTGTCCTGTCTTGTGCCCATACCATACCCATCTTCGCATTTCCCGTCCCTCTCTCCGTTTCCGTTTCTTGCCTCCGTCACCTTCCCGTCTCCCTCTGCCGTCTCCTCCGCCCCGTACCCTCCGGTCACGGCGGCCACGGCTCAGTCCGTCCGTTGACTGCCCCGCCACCTTCGGCCCATGGAGTCATGGACCCCGCCCTATAATGGACAATCCTCATGACTATCTTATTACAAGCCGTCCTCCTTCGCGGCCCGTCGATCCTGACAATGCCGATAGCTGGGTTATGCTCAATCAGGGCGGCTTCGTCAAGCTTGGCAATGAACGCATCTTGATGAAGCTCGAATCGAGAATCTCATGCGACCTGTCCGTGCCCCAGGAGCTGAGAGCACGATGTGCCTCGTTTCAACGGAAAAGTGATAAAGGCACCCTCTTCCTGACCAACAAGAGAGTAAGTTGATTGCAAACCTATCTCGAGATACTCTACTGACATTTCAGATCGTGTATCTTCCTTTAAAACCTACTCAAGAACCAAAGTTTGAATCCTTCAGTGCTCCAATCCTGAAGTTTCAAGATTCCACCACTTCATCATCCATGTGGTGGGGATGGGTGTGGAAATCAGATTGTATTCCTGTATCCGGCGGTGGCATTCCCCCAGATATTCCTCGTCTTGAGGTCAAGTTCACGTTTTCAGACGGAGGCATGATGGATTTCAACGAAGCCTATATAAGACTCCGGGAGCGACTTTACCAGTATCAAGAGATGCGCCGGGAGATGGGCCCCGGTGCTGATGTCCCTGATGAGCCTCTTCCAGCATATGAAGCTCCTTCCGCCCAGCCAGCACCTACAACAAATTCGACAGATGTGCGCCCTAATCGCTCAGAGAGCGCTGCCAGTAGGAGGGCACCAGATGAACCGCCACCAGATTATGACGAGGCTCAGGCGCAGCAGTTGAATATTCGATTGGAGGACCACATTCGAGGTGAAATTGATAGGGGAGCATACGAAAATGATGATTAACGGCCGTGTTGGACCACACCAAGGGCTGTGGTTGTGTTACAGATACCAGATTTGAGCACTGCATTCATGAACTCATTATACTATCTCTTGCTTTTTCCCGGGTGTTCATGTTTCAAGAGATCTGCTAGAACTATGATGTTGCGAAATATTAACCTTCCAGCCGCTTCTGGTTTCATTATAGAAAGTGACAACTTTTCGGTGAATATTCAAAAATCCGTAGATATCAACTCTAGGTACTCCGTAGCTTCAACCAGATTATACAGCTTTTACGGGTGAAGGCCGGGTAGATCGGTTCGGGAGACTGGAAGGACACACGTGACCTGTATTACTAAGTCGGCTCACCAATCAAAATGCCTCTAATAAGTTTTAATTCATGACCTTGGCTGAGAGCAGTTCCGACCACTTCCGCTCTGAACGACGAATTGACGAACGACACCTCAATCGAAACCACCACTCGCCATTGTGAATTCTTCCGCCTGTCGCAATGGGTATCTGGGACGCCTTCACCGATATTGTCGAGGCTGTGACGCCATGGAGCGTTGTTGAGGCCGAGGCCCCTGCTGAGGAGCCCCAGGTACGGGATTTTCCCCAGCAAGGCATTATGTGTCATCGATCTTGTCATTGATTGATTACAACGGGACCTCGTCGAGAGCGCATATAATGCCTTGCGTAATAGGTGATCAATCACTGACAAGAAACAGGAGGAGACCGAGTCCAAGACCGAGTCCAAGGACGAGCCCGAGGAAGAGGCTGAGGAGGAGGAGGAAGAGGAGGAAGAGGACGAGGATGATGAGGAGGAGCTTGTCGACCCCAAGGAGACACTCGAGGAAGGTTCGTCAATCCCTTACGCCAACATTGGGCCCTGACCGTCATGAGTGATTTCACAATCGCTTCACACCCGGGCGCGATATAAGCCGCAATACATGTTAACGCATCAACAGAGTGCAAGAACTCTCCTCAATGTGCCCCCGCCAAGCACCACTTCGATGAGTGCGTCGAGCGCGTTCAACAGCAAGAGAGCGAGGGTGGCGCTAAGGAGGACTGTGTCGAGGAATGTATGTCTACCAGCCCCAGCTGCATCATGGGACCCGAGGACCCCGAACATCGCACCTACTACACCAGATACTAACCAAGATCTAATCTAGTCTTCCACCTTGCCCACTGTGCGACCGCCTGCGCTGCTCCCAAGCTTTGGACTCAGCTCAAATAAAGTATCAATATCGCTGGGTTATCGGTTCCCACCACGACGGAATGGCTACATATTCGTCGAAAAGATGCCTAGAGCCGGAACGAAGCAAGCCTGCTCTCTAATGAGGGCTATCTCCTTGTACGATTGCTCGTCAGTTGGGTGTCAAGTCGTCCAGAGGTTTATCTGATTGCGGCTCTCTGTACCATACGCTCAAACGCCTGAATAGATTTCTTGCACGCTATACCTAGACCATTGATTGACTTTTGCACCTACTTTTACTCAACAAGGGTTGTGCATGTCCAACTGCCAGAGCTGATTATGAATTATAGAGGTCGACGTCGCACAGCAACTGATTTGGCCACCAAGACGGACTAGTTTGTCACCGTACTTGACTTAGCTGCTAGCCATTGTTCGGTCTGGTGAGAAGTATCAGAGATATGTTTGTTGGCCAAATTCTCTCTGATATGCCGGAGAGCCTTGCCGTGACGATGTATAGGTGTGTTCCTATCGTGAAAATAGCCTTGGAAGATTCTCGTTGGCATCAACCCCAAATATTTTAAGGAAAGGGAAGTATAGGTAGTGATCATTGCCTACTTTATAGATGCGATTGGACTAGATATTATGCTTAGAATAGGCCGGTGCTACTATAAATAATATCCGATCTGTTTCTCTCGCCATGGCAAAGACTACAGACTAACTTACCTATTCAGATAATGTATGGGGATATTACAATGCCAAACCTTCTATCGCCCCTCACCTCTATTTTTTCCTTTACTAAATTCCACATGTGACACCTCGGTGCGATCAGAACGAAAAAGAATAGATTGGTGGGATATCGGAACACGGCACAGTTAGAGTGACACATTTTGGCTCATCGTTTTGAGTGTTGTAGGCATTAGAGTATGCTAGGAACAGGATCCTGGAACAAAGTTGTAGGTATTGGAAACCCCGCATCGTTTAGTGGTCCACGAGAAAGTTCTTCCAAACCTATGCTTGACAATAGTTGATATCGGCCTTGTTGATAATAATCAGATCATTTGTTTAGGTCATGAATCATGAGAACTTCGGTTTACTACCAACGGCCATTACCAATCTTCTGACATTTAGTGTTAGTAAAGGTTAGAAGAAATATACTAAAACCCGGGGATGTTGGATATAAACTTGGTCTTAATTGACTTTCGTTAAGATCTTCAAAAGCCAATACCAATCCCTTGTAGCAACGCCGCAGACATACAGAACTCGGTTAAAAGTGATAACGTTCGGTTGGCTTGGTTAGGTAGGGTGCATGTTGTGGTTGCATTGGAACTTTACTTGATCCTGGATCTTGGATCTTGTTTACCCTCGCTTTGAGATTCCCTGATACGAGAAGTTTGAATATGGATGCATAAAATTGAATGTTCTCTGGATTTAACAAGACAATAGGAAGCACGCGGTGTACGTCAATGCTTCCATCTCATACCAGACTAGCATCGATAGTCTCTAAATATGAACACTAGCAGGAGATATTGCCTCTTTACAGATAGATCACCAACACGAGTGAAGGTGGTACCGGCCTGTGCTATATCAAGTTAGTAAATAATCTACGCTCGGTTGGTTGAAGTTTGAGATGGATGTTGTAACTAGGGCGTTTCTGATCCTGGACTGTAGAACCTGTAGCGACCTATCAGAAAGCCTAGCCTTAAGCCGTTACCGTTAGCGTTAGCGTCGCGTGCTGTCCTCGATGCAGATGTCTGTGAAGGTCTGAAGGTGCAGGTGATGGCAAAGGTGCCACACGGACTTCCACTTGTGGATGGCAAGATTCCGATTGACAGCAATGGCAGTTGGCTTCAGCGTCCTCCTTCCTAGGTAGATTAGATACAATTAAACCGTTTCCCCCCTCTCCCAGATCAAACAAGATCTTTATCTCTTCATTGCTCGTCCACCACTTGGCGCCCATTTACTCAACAGCTACAATGCGTCTATAAGCCCGCTAGGATCGCCAAGCTGAAACCCTCCCACAATCCGCGATCGACCCATCAATCAAAGTACAGTACCCCTAAAGTCCGGCCGAGGTGAGGATCCCAGCAAACGTCGAGTAATAAGTTCAAGGTTGAACCAACAATCCGAGGACTCGATCAGAGGAGAGCGACATCACAGTGAGGCGACTTTGAATCAAGTGAGGTGATAAACACCATCGCTGGGGGTCTTGTCAATTCTCCGTCCGAACTCCTTTTCTTCAATATCTTTCTTTGCCTACATTTCTATCAGTGCTGAATCACGCTCTCCTCTTGCATGTATCTGCCACCACAGTCAGACAGTGCATGAGGACGTCCTTGCTCGCTGGACCTCTTCTTGAAACCGACACGGACACTGGCACTGACTGACACTGCCATTGCTCGGTGTATCCCTGTCCCTGTCCCTGTCACGCATCATCGCTTCAACATCGCAAATCGAAAGAAACGCATTTCCCCCAATTCAACCTCTCAACTCCACCCTCAGGTCTTGATAGAAATCACTTACGCAACAATCCAAGTGATCACGACAACTCACTGCTTCATTCAGCATCATGAGTAGCGACAGTGTTGGTGGCCGCTTCTGGCGCAAGCAAAAGCTCGGCTCAAGGGACTTCACTCTTCAAGAGCGCAGAGCAACAGGTGAGGGCGAAGGGGATGTCGAGGCCGAGGAGGGTAGCATTCGCCAAGGAGTATCGACAGAGTATCGCACTTACAAACGACGTTGGTTTGGTCTCGCTCAGCTTACGCTGATGAATATTATTGTGTCGTGGGATGTAAGTTTAAAGTTCCCATGCCACCCATCGAATAAGATGCATATGCTGACAGAAGAACGGTAGTGGATGACCTATGCACCAGTAGCATCACAGGCTGCCGAGTACTATGATGTACGCGAATCTACCATCAACTGGATCAGCACTGCATTCTTCCTTGCATTTGTGGCTGTCTTTCCCATCAGTATTGCCATCCTTCATCGGGGTCCGAAGCTGGCCTTCATGACAGCCGCCGTTCTCATTCTCATTGGCAATTGGATTCGTTACGCTGGTTCTACCAAGGCTAGTGGTGGAAATATTGCCTATGCTATGGCTGGAGAGATCATCATTGGATTTGCCCAACCTTTTATTCTTGCAGCACCAACTCGATACTCGGACTTGTGGTTCACTAACCGTGGACGTGTCGCCGCAACAGCTCTGACAAGTCTGGCCAACCCGTTTGGTGCAGCATTTGGACAACTAATTACACCACTCATGGTCAAGAAATCTGGCGATGTGTCAAATATGGTCCTATACATCTCCATCATTGTAAGCGCCCTTCCAATTTCTGGTTTTCCATAGCTAATGGTTCTAGTCAACGGTTTGTGCCGTGCCTGCGTTCGCCGTTCCAGCCAAACCTCCTTCGCCAGTTGGTCCAGCAGCAGAGACCCCCAAACTCAGTCTCCGTGAATCCTTTGGAGTTTTGAGTCGTTCTCTCGAGATCTGGCTGATTCTTGTTCCCTTCTCCATATACGTCGGTTTCTTCAACTCGATCTCTTCACTTCTCAATCAGATCTTCTCGCCATATGGCTTTTCTGACGATGAAGCTGGTATCGGCGGTGCCGTTCTTATCGTTGTTGGTCTCATCGCCTCCGCTATCTCGTCACCCATTATCGATCGCACGAAGAGCTTTCTCCTAACTCTCAAGATCCTGGTCCCCCTCGTTGGCGTTAGTTACCTGGTCTTTGTCTGGATGCCTGAAACGAGGGATATTGCTGGTCCCTACGTGGTCCTCGCCATTCTGGGCGCATCCTCCTTTTCGTTGGTTCCTATCGCACTCGAATTTCTCATCGAACTCAGCCACCCACTCAGCCCCGAAATCACTTCAACTTTGGCGTGGGCTGGTGGCCAGCTATTCGGCGCTATCTTCATCATCGTCAGCGATGCGCTCGTGGCAGATAAAGATGCGAACCCTCCGAAGAACATGAAGAATGCTCTGATTTTCCAGGCAGTTGTGGCTCTTGCCGTAGTGCCCCTCCCTTTGTGCCTGGGGCTTTTCGGCCGGAAAGAAAAGACGATGCTTCGACGTGTTCGCTCAGATGAACAAAACCGGTCGGACACGACTGTAACGACTAACGCATGATTGGATTTCGATTCGAACTGAATGCGACACGGGCCTGACGTAAGGTTTCCCAAGTTATGACTTTGGGAGCTACTAATATTACTGTCATCTGTTGGCGATTATGTATGCCTGTCATTGTCGCAATATACCCATTTCCTTTTTAGTTTAACGCCGATTGGATCCTTTAACCACGATGGGATCTTGTCCTCTATGCCTTTTTAACCCCAAGAATGGCTTCCCACTCGTATCGCATGTTCTCCATCTTTTTCCAGCATTCGGCGCCCAGTTCCTCGAATCTGACGATATCTTCCTTGTTCACGTCTTTGGCGCCTCTCTTTCGCCCGATGGTCTTCTTGAAAACACCAACAGCAGTGTCCGCCGCGAGCGCCGCCGCATCCTCGACTTTGCCCTCCCAACCCCAGCCTTCAACTTCTGTCTTCTTAACCTCGACCTGCATGTGACGGTTCGAGCTGCTCCCCCACTTGATGCGCTCGGCACCTAGTTCATCAAGCGTAGATTGCTCTTGGAGCGCAATCCAAACAGGGGATTTGGCACCTGTATAGCTGTCTGTGTTGTGCCAGGGCGAACCAATCCAGCGACTGATCAGAAGAGCAAGTTCATATGCCCACATTAGAAACCAGGGAACTGGGAATAGGGTGCTGGCAACAATACCCGGATGGGTAAGATACATGCGCGGTCGAATGGGTTTATCGCGGGCCTCATTAGGGTCGTCGGGAGTGAAGAAGCGGCTAGAAGATGGCATGGCGGCAGGAAGAGTTGCAGTAAGGGAGAGGATATCGGTAACCCTTTTGGCGGATTCGTACGGGCCTTTACCATTGAAGCACTGGAAGTCGGACATATCGAGAACATTATCGATGGCCTCAAGGCTGCTGGACCAGACAAGACGGCCGGGTGTTTCGGTTTCAGATCGCCGACTAAGTAGTGGAAGGAGTTCGTGGGCCAATATGTAATGACCAAAAACACATGCTGTAAAGACCTCGCCAAGGAAAGGTTCCTTGGGCTGCATTCAGTCAATCGGTGAAATCCTTGAGATACTGAGACTCCGACTCACATAGTTGTAGTTGCGCTTTTCGTTCAGTAGAGCAGTAGGGAGGGCCATCTTGAAGTTTGGCCAAGTAACAGACTGCACCAACCCCTGGGTCAAGATAGTCCATACAGCTTTGGGATAGTTGACCCCTGACCATCCACCATACGCAGCATTGAATACTACAGTATCCAGCCTGGGAATGTGTACATTTCGTAGATACTCGCCCTGCAGCCCCTCAGGATTGCTCACCGGGCCTCGTAACAAGGCATTTGCGAAAGAATACACCCCGCGCAAGTCACAAAGGTCAAGCTGCAAGCTCAAAACATGGACTCGCGCAACGGTGTCTTCCCAGCGATATGAACTGCCGAACCGTGAACGTAGTGCTGTAGAAGATTGGGCGGCTTTTTTGGCGTAGTCGCGAAGGGTTTGGATCGTTTGTAAGGACTTGGACTTGGATCGTGTGGTGGGGATGAGGATGAGGTGGGAGCGCAAAGATCGTGTAGCGAGGAATTCGTCAATCAGTCGTTCTCCAATACTGAGACCGATGCCACTTGAGTTATATTAGCTGTTGTTCTATATCCTGGAGTAATTGAACAAACCTATTGGCACCTGTGATCAGAACAAAAAGTTGCTCCTGACCTGAGACTCCGTCCCAGGGGGCTGTCGCCGGCGACAATTGTGAACCCATCTAGGTAGAATACAGCTCAATTCTTGGAATATGGCATTCGCGGTGGGTAAAGTCGATCCTGCAAATATTAACAAAATGCGATATAGAATTAAGGGCGGTGTGTTAGACGTTAATATATTAGCTGTGGTGTTGCGTTGGGTGGAAAGACGTTCACGTGATAACTTATATTTAATTTCCATGCTCTGACCATGGCAGCTCTATCCGAAAACGAATAAGAGACTACCTACAGTACAGTAAGTACATCACTACATCCTCACAAATACGTCCAGTCAGGTAAGCTGAGAAAGGTTAAGGCATCTCATCATTATTCTTGATTGTTACTAAATTGGTAACTACGCTTTTCCCCAGCGAATATCCATTCTCTCCATGAATACTCCTTATACCATTGCAATTTGTTCCGGAATGGCTGAATCAACCCAATCATTACTCCCGGGCCTTGCTGCTGCCCTCTCGCACAGCTTCAAGAATCAGATTCTTAGCCAGCTCAACTCCATCCTTTGTTCCGATAATTTCAATGGCTTCGTCCTTGGCCTGATCACGAGGGACCTGGATCTTGCAATTGCTCTCCTTTCTGATCGAGTTGACCTTGGAGCCGTTGGGACCAATGACATGTCGGTAGGTTCGAGGGTCTGGGAGAACCAGATAGCCTGTAGCATCATTCTTCTTGGCCTGCTCAAGAGCCTTGGCAATGGCATCCTTGGCCTTCTCTACGTTCTCAGATGAACCGCGCAGAACCCAAGGGAAATCGCCATCGTCACCAGCATCGATCTGGACAACCTTCCACGAGTGTGCCTCGGATGTGGCATCGTGGTCATCAGTGATCAGAGGGAGCGCTCCGACGTTGGAGCGAGTAGAAGAGTCAGGCTTAGCAGGCAGAGGTTGACCAGCATGATCAACGGTGACCGAGTAGTTGTTGCGAAGCTGGCGGAAGAACTGGCCACCGTTGGAAATGGAGTGGTGAAGGTTGCGAGGAACCTGGATGGTCTCACCCTGTTGCTGCTGAACAAGTCCTTGGATATGCTCCTTAGCCTTGGCCACGTTCTCAGGACGGCCTGTCAACTTGACGCCAGTCTTGCCATCACCTTGGCGGGGAACGTCGATAGAGACGGTGAACTTGGACTCGAGTTGGCGCTTTGTATCACCCCCACGGCCAATGAGCGAACGGTGGTTCTCAATAGGAACATCCACAATCTCAGTGACCTGGCTCTCACGCTCACCCACAATCTCCTGAATACGCTCAACAATCTTATTCACAACGTCAGTGCGACCCTCAATCTTGATAGTATTTCCATCAGCCTCCTGCTTGGGGAACTGGATGGTGCGAGCAAGCTCTCGTCGGTCGTCAGAGCCACCGGCCTTGACGACAATGTCGCGAAGGTTGGAGCCTGTAACAGTTAGTTATTGTATAAATAGACGTAAGAGGTATAAACTTACCGCCAGCTCCAATGAGAGCCTTGTGGTACTTTTTATCAACATCAAGGGTTCGGACTACAGTATCGTCGAAAACAGCTCGCTTCTCCTCAAGAACTTTCTTGGCTTTGGCGACCTGTGAAGCGGTACCCTTGATTTGAATCTCGACAATGTCGGTGTCTCGGTCTTGAGGTACATCGATGCGAGCACCAGTAGCCTGGCGAAGCTCGTCTAGAGCGGAACCACCCTGTCCGATCAGAGATCCGACTTGCTTCTGCTGCACGGCAACAGTGGCGGTAGCCGAATGCTCTTCCAGATACTTGTGAAGAGAAAAGATCTCATCTCGAGCTTCGTCAGCACCCTTCTTGGGACCTCGGATGATGACCTCATCAGGAGCCTGCTGTCGACGAGGTTTGGCACCCTCCTCGGCATCGACATTCGACTGCTCATCGTCTGCAGACTTGGCAGATCGAGGGAAGAAGATATGGACCTTATAACGGGTCTGCAGCCGGTTGATCTGGCTTCCCTGAGCCCCAATCAACTCCCTATGATACTTGGGATCAATCTTCAGGGTGTGACTTGTCTCATCTGCCAATGTACGAGCTAGACTCTGAATGTGAGAGCGAGCAGTCTCGGCCTTAGCCTTGGGTCCCTTGAGCTCAACCTTGCCATCTTGGACTTGAATCTCAACGTCGAAACGGTCTCGAAGCTCACGAATGTTGCTGCCACCCTTACCAATTAGGTGATTGGCAAACTTCTGAGGGAAATCGAAAGACAAAGTGAAGCCTCGCTCCTTCTCATCCTCCTTCTCTTGCTCCACAAAAGCATTAGACTTGGCAGCAAGAGACTCGACAGCAGAAGCAGGCCCTCTAAGGGTGATGCGAGTTCCGTTCTTCGAGACCCGGACAGGAATCTGGTCCGACTTTCGAGATTCCTGCTCCTTCTTGATGAATCGTCTAAGTCTTTCATGGTATTTGGCAGGCACATCAAGCTCGGCACTAGTGATAGCTTCCTGCTTGTTGATCAGCTCGAGAATGTGCTTCTGAGCATCCTCGAGCCCCTTCTTAAAGGCACGAATCTCGGCATCTGTTGGCTTAGTGCTAGGCAGCTGATAAGGACCATCGGCGGGATCAGGACCTTCAAAGACCAGGAGGACAGGAACATTGCCCTCTGAAGCCTCAGGGACAACAACCTGGACACCATAGTCATTCTTCACTTGACGAGAAATGTTGTTACGAAGATGCTGGTGGAAGAAAGGATCAATAGGGATAGCGCTCATGCGGGAAGGGGGCTGGGCATTGACGATGAGAGTGATCTCGGACTGGGCACGAATGGCGTTCTTACCCTCACGTGAGTAAAGTTCCCAAGGAAGTGCACCGCCTTCTGAGAAAGGAGTGTTGATATGAGTGTTGTAGATCTTTTCCAGGCGCTCGATTTCCTTGCGTTGACGGAGATATCGAGTCACGTTGCTAGCATGTGCAGCAGCGCCGCCGGGGGCGTTGCGGTGGAAACGAGCAATATCCAAGTTGGACATCTGCATGCCCATAGCCAGATCCATGGCCTTCTCCAGACCAGAAGCAACCTCGTCAGCGGGTCCAATGACAGTGATAACGTCATCATCTTCTTCGGTGGGAAGAAGAATGGAGCAGCCAGTATCAGCAAAGAACTGCTCAGCAGGAATACCTCGGTCGCCCACAATGAATTGGTGGCGGCCACGCTGGATAGACAGCTGCTCGGCAGCAAGTTCCCTGTGGAGCTGGGCAACTCGGCGCTCAATCTCGGCGCGAGCCTTTTGCACTGCAGCTCGGTCACCAGCAAGCTGGATGTGGTTCTCGTCGTTGCCAGCAGGGGCGAAGATAGGTCGTTCACCAGGGTTGGCAGTAACAGCAGCTGGCCCTGTAGAGTATGCCTGCAGGGGAGGGATGCGAACCTGCACGCCACTGTCTTGTTCAAGAGCTTGAGCAAATGCATTATCTCGACCAGCAATAAAGGGATAGAAGGCAGCAGGAATGCCCCGAACCTTAGTCTGGACATTGGCAGACCGTTCGTCAGCAATCTTGAGGATCGCATCTCGAGCAGCAGCGGCAGAGATGGCATTACCCTCTACAATCACATCAATGGTAGCATCGTCATCCTCCTCATCGATAGGATTGCTTTCGTCGACTTTGGGGAGCTGAATCTTGGCACCTGACTTCTCCTGGAGAGCCTTGATCGTGGATCCTCCCTTACCGATGATGTGGGCGCGGGCTGACTGGGGAATAGTAACTTGGACAGTAGTCTAGCAAGTATTAGTTTAGCTCGCGAATTGGAGACACGAAAACTTACTCGAGTACCAATCTGACCGACCAGATCCTTGATCGCCTGTTGAGCGACATCCTGAGGACCAGTAGCATCAAACCTGTAGCGGCCGTTGGAGGTGGCGGCCATCGAGAGGGTGGCACGAGACTTGCGGTTAAGATCCTTGATGATATCAGGGATGGGCTTCTTTAGCTGGCTACGAGACAAGACGAACTGGGGTTCCAGGAAGTAGGACTCGACATTGCGGCCAGGAATGAACATAGATGGCTTGTTAGGGGTAGCAGCACCAGAGGCGGGAGTAGACGAACGAGAACCACCGTTGGAGGCGGCGCCGTTCGCGGTCTTAGCTCCCCAGATGGGCGCCACATTGGCAGCCTTACCCTTGGGACCGCCGAGCTCGGGGAACAACTCATGCGACTGAGTATCGAGAGTCTTGGGAGCGGTCTGCTTGGGAGCTGCTTTGGGAGCTGGAGCTGGAGCCTGGGCTTCGGCGGAGCTAGAGGCCTCGGCAGGAGAACGGATGGGAAGGTCCTCGTCAGGTGCATCCTCGATGGTGACATGATGGGGAACCTCTGCGTGCTTCTGCATGAGCTTCTGAGCAGCGGAGAGCTCGTTGACGGGAGCTTCGGAAGCCATTGTAAGCGTGGTTTGTTGTTTCGAACGGTGTAGCTAGCTAGAGTCGGTATTGGTGGCAGATGAACTGATGTTGGATGTCAGAAAGGGGTCAATCCAAATCGAATTGGGAGTGTTGAGCAAGAAATTTGCGTAGTAAATACTCACTGAGTTCAATTGGCTACGAGAGCAATGAAGCTTGCGGCCAAATAAAGGTATTGAAAAATTGTGAGGTTAGATAGAGGAGGGATGATCAGATGTATTAGCGAGTCTTGTCTCTAGAACATTGTGCAAGAGACAGCAGACGATGGAAACCGGTAACCAGAAGGGAGAACCAGAGCTGTGCTAGAGACCGTAGATCGAAAATACGACGGACTCAAAGAAGATGATGGAGGTTTGGGGATGAATTGTCATGGACAAAGTTGAGGGTGAGGTGGAAGTTTCTCCAGACCGCGACCTCTCCCCACGAAGTACAGTAGGCCACCTTTCCTTGGTGCAGGGATTATGCTAACGGAGACACCTAGAATTTACGCGAAGCTTGTCCGAGGCAGCGGGCACCAGTCCTTTTTGAGAAGGCGAAGTTTGAAGGGGGAAAGCGGGGTTGGTTGTACATAGTAAGGTAAGTTAGTAGGTAGGTATGGTGATATCTTCAGCCTTTTATTAACCACAGATTGAAACAATTGTAAGAATTTTGTGTAAGTTTTCTTGTCAGGTCTGTGGCCCTCAAGCCGCATTGATTCCTGAATTTTCAAACTTTGAGATGTATTATTCATCAGCCTGTCCCAATAGACATGCACTATCAAAGCCACTATCTCAATGTATGATGAATGTAAACAATTCTTGTTAAAATGCAGCCATACAGACACCTCAGACTCAGATCTCAAATAGAAGCCACTGGCTCTTTTCAATACTCGTGGGTTCATGGCCCTTTTTCATCAAGTCAGCTGCTACAATACTTGGCCTGAGGCTTCCTACCTGCAATACTACCTGATCGGTCGAACCTTGTTCACGTGTGTTTGTATCCAGGAGAGAGAGAGTATCTGGATCAAACAATGACAAGCACAAATACATGTGTACGTTGTTAATAGAATTTCGACGTATTGAGGCTGCTCCCGGTAGTTGAAGAAGTTCTTTAAAAAAGTAATGACATTCCACCTGCCCATCTGCGGCACTTCAATACCATTGTCATATATGACACTCTCTGAACCTGGGAAATATAACCATAAGAGCTGATCTTATCAACGTCCGAGTCAACATGCTGCTTGTTTTTCCGGCGAGCTTACGATTCACCAACATGGGAGCCTTTTTAACCCATGCTGAGACATTTGCACTGTTGCAATGCGCCCACACCGTTCAAAGATTGTATCACGTCCACCCACACAGTAGATGGATTATACTAAGTGAACCATCACGTCAAATACTACTAAGCTTGCTGCAGGTTGATACAGCGTTTCTCCTGGTGCATTGGCAACTACTGCAGGTACTGACTGGAGATGGCACACTCCGTCCTCTTGAGGCATAGTGCTGTGGCCTCGGTTCAAGCAACCAACAGGGATTACAACATCGCATCACACGGAATAGTGATGTGGCAGCTGAACGGGCCTGAAGAATGTCAAGATATCTGGTCATGTATTCATAACGGACGGTATAGGTTACCCAACAGTATTTGCAAGTATCCGTCAACTTGAATCAGAGCCAATGCCATGACTCATATATCGCCAACCTGATCGACTGCGAACAGAGAAGAGAATCATGTCATGTGAACAGAAAAAAATGTCCGACAGAACTTAAATCTATATGCCACTTTTGCATGGACCCGGCTATTGCAGTTTACATCTTAACAAGGCGATCAGTTCATATATGGCGGACACGTATGTAATCGCAAAACAAGACAAAGTCCGCAGCTGTTCGTATCGACTAACGAGCTATGCGCTGTCCCGGGACTTTACTTAATACAGACAGGCATTATTCCAACCAGTGCTGGTCGTATGAGTTGTACAAAATTTAGGGCGATTGGCAGTTAAGGGTATCCTATCGTTGAGCGGATGATAGGTAACTGGCCCGGATCGTCGAGAACATGAACAATCCCAACTTGTTACAAGGTTAGCCCCTGACATTGGAGGAATTGCCTCTGCAACAGCTTCAGCCAACGAGAATGCAGAGCAATTGAGGATCCAGGTTCCCATATTACTTTTATTTATGATTATTTGTATCTTCTAGGACATCAAAACCTACTGGTATGTTGGTTCTCTACCGTTCCGAGTTTGTCATTGAGATGAGTTGAGCCGTACCTTAGTTAAATGGCAAGAATTGAATGGACTTTGAAACACTGCTAAACGCCCCCAAAGTTGTGCCTTTAAAGCCAGCTACCTGCGGCTCGTCCTCCTTGTCTCGGGTTAAAACAATTGGTCAGTACTAGGGGTATCAAGCTAATGACAGTAGCCGTTGTCTTGCTCCAATCCCGGGGGAGATAAGAATGGGTGGTGGAACTTGAAGTCCTCTCAGAACTTGCATATCGTGGCCCTCCTTTGAGGGTGTAGGAGGAAACTATCAGAATATTATTAGAGCTTAGTATGCAGCTTTGCTGGTTTCGCCCCCGATTTGATATGTCTTTTGATGAATGCTGGAAGTTGTTTGCTTCCCTGAGTCGAGGCAAAGGTTAAGAAGCTAGGTTCCATATCAAATACAGATAGATGCTGGCACAGGAGGCTAACCAATAACCAGATCGAAGTCCCTTACGGAATGAGGGAGACGCCGTGCGAGCACTCAAGGAAACAACCCGGCAGCTGTAAGCATTGGATGCAAGAACCCAGCATGATGAATGGCCGATGAGGGGACAAGTTCATTATTGTGCCCCATCATAAACAAGCTGTAACGCCTACCTAGTAGTTACTGAATTTACTGGGCGCAATATTGCGGTGCCTTGCTGATGCCCCGCACACAAAATTTTCTTCAACTTCAGATCATGAATCACTTACAGCAATAGATATTAGACATATCAGTATGTCGACTCGGAGCATACGAGAGTAGGAGCAGCGGTCAACAGAGACTGCGTCGGCGCCAACACTGCCCAGCCACGGCTATGGTAAATCACCGATGCTTGACTCCCATTAAGACCTGCAAAATCGTCGGCAATCTCCACCAGCCACGAGCGTTCAGACCCACGAGGACGGGGCAGTTGAGCTTGAAGTCGAGCTTGTGCCTGTGCTAGTCTCAACTTGGGGGAGACAGTTGCTTGAGATTGGCCAAGGACTGGCTAGGTAGTTTGCCCAAACTTTGATCTCTAGCTTCTCCTGAATCTTCCCGTCCGGCTTTGAGAACAAACTCCACTCAGTCAAGAATCAAGATGCATTCGATTCCACTCACACTTGCCAATTGATCGCGATGAACCTGCGACAGGAACATTCAATGTGTTACTGGTCAGCAGACATACATCAGGGGGATGGCAGCGTGGATACAGCTGTACAAATGTATCTGGCTGGCGGTTGTCCAATACAAACAGCGTTGCAGTGCTCGATGAGCAAGATACATACAGATCGATTAATTTTCTACGGTAACATGGTTTGTTAAGCGCTTGGCGGCCATGATTGTGGTCTAATAACATGCCCAGTTTAACGAGTCATTGGGGGTGACATAATGCACCCGAGACTGACGTTAGTTATCCAAGTTACAAACCCTGAAGACGTGATTCATATAAGTTTTCTAGTGCGAGTATGTGCAACGAGTACGGAGCAGAGCGAACCGTACGAGTGATTAATAGTAGAGGCTAAGAAGCGGCCACCGGCAGTAGAGTGCAGCCATGATATGTGATTGCATTCATTGAAGGCTGTTTGTTAACAATGGGTGATTGATTCGATTGGAAACGGCTGGGGTGAGTCTGTAACCAACATCCGTCCCACACTATTGTCTGTCTATTCATTCATTCTCAAATATCCTCACCTTCGGCAGCCACCATGTGTCAGAATCAGAGCTCGTCATCCAGTGCAAACGTCAAAAATAAGGTGACATTAGCCACTTGCGGTCGATACGCCATTCACCCCGCGTCGTCATCCTGTGAAGCATCCATTTGAGCACAACGTCGTTCTTTGCGAGGCGCTCAGGGGAAAAAAAGATGCAGTGATACCATCCATGACCCTCCAACCACGCCGTTGGTCCAACCACCAAGTGCTGGCAAGATGCTTTCACACTGTCGAGTCGCGCCAACGGCCCGAGGGACAAGAGATGGCGTTGCAACGACGGTGGGGGACGTTGGATGAGCTTGGAAAAGGGACAGAAGTTAACGGGAGTTGGGTTGGGTATCAGCGCCAGCTAAATGCCAAGGTACCTTTGCATGAGTTGTCTGCCCCGCTGATCGCATGTACCTTATCCCAATATGCTGGGGTCCAGGGTCCAAGCCATTTCTTCGGTTCCTTGCCTATCAGAAACCCAATTAGAGTCATTACGTCTGTATCAACGTGAGGGTTTTCAGGGGATTTTACGGAGGACACTGGATCACTTGGAGGAAGCTTTTGAGATCGGATCGAATAGGAAAGCCTTATCAGGCAAATGTTCACTGCTGTCTGCTACCTTACCAAGCATTCTCTGAGGCATTGGAGGAAGGGCCCTTCATTTTGAAGCATGGGCCTCTTGATGCCTTGTTTCTAAACAACTTCGCTAATCAAGACCCCAATTCCAGTCGTTTGAACAATTCATCATCAGAGAGATCCATTCTCAGCAAGACTCTGCAACCGTGTCACCCCCGCAGGACTCCTGATAATACAGTCAGCATCACGGTAGAGGAGTGCGGAAACACTGACAGCCCGTGCCATGTGCTGCACTGCTCTGATCACAATTCTTTAATTCAAGGGCCTCCATGCTACAGTGTAATATCTTATCCTACAGCCCAATCCACTTCCCGCATTCCAGGTCATCTCACTCACCCTTCTTGTCGTTCAGTTCCCCTTGATTTGAGGAATACGACACAGTGCGTGTATAGTTGTACCTTATTATGTAGGTTGGTTTCCTGTTCTCATGCTTCCTCTCTCTTATTATGTACTTGTCTTCCCGAACTTGATCTCCCCAACCCACTTATCCTGTTATCCCCCGAACAGCAGCTTACCCTTTTTTCCTCTTATGAAGTCACCGGGCAGGATTCCCAGGAGAGGAAACGCAAAAGCAAAGGCAACACGAAACAGAGACGAAGCAAGGCAAAGCAAGTAATTTAATCCCACTTGCAGGACCGCCATCACCAATTCAGCATCGCCACCCGGGCCAAACAACCACAACAATATCAATACCCCCCGCGCTGCACTGCGTTGTGCATCCAATCCCCAGTCCCCCCGTCAAACTCCTCCTATTGTTTGGCTTCGTTTGTTTGAAAGCTTAAGGGCCTATCTATCTACCTATCTATCTCTTGAGTGAGCCAGACCTGCACAGCACTGCATTGCATTGCACTGCACTGCACTGCGCATCTCTTCTGATTCCCCTCCCCTTCTCATTTTCCCTGCACACACACCCTGTGACTTGATACCTGTTCTGTTTCTGTCTAGTTCAGTCTCCTCCACCTGCTCGCTCGGCCCATCACAAAAAAAAAATCCCGTACCTAACAGCAGCAGCCCGCCGTCCCCTCCAAGGC